>APFE030480499.1:121708-211161 GCA_000404065.3 Pinus taeda | reverse complement strand
GCAAAGGAGGTATGTATGAGTGGTGATGGACTCACACAAACTATAGAAAGTCATGGTGACAATTTTTTGTGTAACAGATTGCCCCCTAAAGTGCAAAGTCTGTAATAGATGAGGATAATTTTTAATCATCTAAGAAGAGTGAAGGACTTTATCATTTCAAGGATCTTCCTGTGGATACCCTGGTCAGAACCTGTAAAGAAAAATTGACACAAAATATATATATGTCAAAATATCATCGCTGAGGTAGGCATTCCCATACAGAGATCAAAATTGACTAAGAACTATCTAAAACTGTTCTGATACAGGAATGATTTGGTATTACATCACAAGTAGAGACATGGACACAGTATGGGCGCAGCCATCTGTTTATGAATAGTCCACTATATAATTATAAAAAAATTCCTCGCAGCCTGGATGGTGGAAACTAGATCGAGGGTCTTCATTTCTACTTCCCGAACTAGTACGATTTTATCCATGTGAATGAATGTGTCGAAGTTGAACATGGTAGAAACCACTTGATTACCAGTCAATGATGTAAACTGTTAACAAGTGTGAGAGGAACCACCAATAATGTCAATGGCCCTGAAAGTACTCAGTACAATCCATGAAATGTGAATGAATGAGTCGATGTCGAACACGTCACAAAATCCTTTGATCGAAGGTCAATGATGCAACCTTTCGTCAAAGGCGAGAAACCTGCCATTGAGGCATGCAGATTCCAAGGTACTGACGATTTCTAGATCATCTTTCTAGATAATGAGTCGGAGTCGATAGAAAGTGATCCGTCATAGGCAAGCCCATAACACGAAATCATAGATCAAGTCTGAAGAAATATATTTGGCAAGGACTAATTCAGGGATGGTCAATGATGGATGAAAAATATTTTTCAGGTGAATGGTTTATTTGCACAGACCTCTTAAACACATAACAACACTGCAGATGGCTTGGTGACAATTGATCCAAAGCTAATACCCAGAAACCGGTTGAAGACTTTCAATGTGGCTTGATTAACTGTTAGGTAAAGGATTTCCCAACCCAGTTGAATAAAAGTGTCATGTTCAAGAGTGATGGAAAGTTTTTTCAAACATAAAGTACAATAAACAGGTTCATTTTTCTCTCTTTTCACCCACCATTTATGGCAAGTACCTCTTTATTTTTGACAAGCTTGAGGAGGATAACATTTGCTTGGTTATAAGCTCATCCTTTGGATGATTCCAACTTAGTTTAAGATTCGAAGCCTAAGGAGTGGTCCGTTCTTGTTTGTAATGGAACAGGTCCTTTACTGTTTAAATTTTAACGAGTCCAGTATAGGAGAAACTCAACGTTTTTCAATTTTAGGGAGTCAGAAGAAAAACTTAAGAAAAATCCATGGTTGTCCTTTTTTCGTAAATTTGTGTCTCCCAGGCCCGAAAAACTATAAAATAATACTTGAGAGAACCGCTTGACCATTACGATCAAGGAGTACTTTTCATAATTTAGTGGCCTTGATCCGAAAAAGTAAAAAAGCGATCAAAGACACGTCGATTTATTACCAATATCGAACTTGAAACGATAAAAGCCCGACAACCTTTTCATGTTTATACGGTCAGAAAAGAGCTGTAAGTGGATCGTCTTTTTAATTCCGTTTTAATGAATCGAAAAAGAAAAACTCGTCAATCTTTTCATATTTTACGAGTTAGAAAAGAGCTTAAAGAGGACTCCTATGTGTTTTTGTTGAAAATGACCAATTCTCCCTGGATACCCAATATTCTGCACAAAAACTGCAAACATTACTCATATCTATTTAAAAATTAATAAAAATGTACCAAAAGTGACCTTTTCAAAGTGAAAAATAAATAAATTAAAAATTTATTTATTCAAAAAATCTTATAAAAAGGGATTTTACAAGTTCATTTTCACCGTTTGGCTTTGGAGTAAAAAGTAAGAGCTTTTGGTAAGAAAACTTCCTGTGAAGATTGCAGAAAATCTGACTGCTGGAATCGAGAACCGTCTTCTCCAGGTAATCCACATCGTCCCTGACTTGCATTTCATCCGTTTGAAATTTTGTTTTAGGCTTTAAAATTTGATTTTTAGAAGGAAATTTGGGCAAAAAATCTCCCGCAGCGGTTGCGCAGGTGCGCCATGTGGCTCCCGCGCACCCCGATTTTTCCGTGCACAGGGAAAAGTCGAGGTGCTACACCTGTTCTTAAGGAAAAGTGTGCAACTATGCACTATCTCTAAAAGAATGGGTGCAAACCCCGCGGGACATGGATGTAAAACCCTAATTTCTTCATTTTCTCCCCACAAGTTTCAGATTGAAATGTTCTAAACCACCTATTTTGCAATGCAGATAGACAAGATGCTTTTTTGGCAGGAAAGAAAATAAGAAGATGTGGATCAAGCCACATTACTCCATCCACCTTCATTACAGGCATTGAGAGAATGCGGGCTATTTAAATTTTGGGCCATACCTGGCATGAGGGCACATGTAGACTTTCTACAATGGCTGGTAGATAGGTGGAGCATGCAGGACCAATGTTTCATCATCGGAGGACACCGGCTCGAAATCTATCCAGAGGACATTTATTTTCTGACTGGTTTTCCAAAGAGAGGCGAAGGATTATCTCTATTCGGATCTAGGCGAGGTGGCCAGTCTGTAACTAGTCTCCGACTAGAGTTTTGCAATGTCCAAACTGCAGAAAAACAGATAGATGTGAAGACCATCACCCGTCCTGAACTTAAAATGATCACATTTACTATCACCAGACTATGTGGAAGCACAACATTACATTTAGCTACCGGTTCCCAGATGCGCATGGCAGTAGACTGCTTCCGAGGCACCATCTTCAACTGGTGTGATGCTGTGTTGACCAATGTGAAAGTCCAACTGACTAGGGAAAATAATGGACAACTAAAGAACTTTGGATATGGTTACTTAGTTGTGAGATTTTCCCTAGAGAGGGTACCTATGCTGGTTCAACAACAACTTACCGTTGAGGCTGGACTTCCCCGAGATCCTAGGATTGTGCGCTAGGTTGCAGTCATGGCCCGCCATCCTGAGGAGGGCACCGAGGTCGTTCGATTCTCACCTGAGTATTTTCATTGGTTAGAGAACCAACTCTTTGTGATTTAGGATTTTCCATATGCTGGGATGGATTATCGTGGTGATCTAGACATGGCTCTTCCACCATGAGAGCAATGGGATGATACAGGTAAAATTGTTTTCAACATTTTTTAAATTATATATAATTTTTTGTTTTTTAAATAGTCCAAAAACTCATAGTAAAATGTTTTAAATGCAGATGTGGGTCCATGGCAACTAGCCGCTCTCTAGACTTATGATAGAAGACAGCCAGCTGCCGCAGCACCGGCCCCACAGGACCAATCAACAGAGATCTTGGCCAACTTGGAGAGTCATCTAGAGTGCTTGACAGCAGATATTCCGGAGACTAGCATAGATGACATTCCTCTTAGGTTACAACGCTATGTGATTGGGGTCCCAGGACCTTTTAGGAGGTTCCTTTGTAGGGTGGCCCGAGCAGTGGTGTCTTATCATGATCATCACCAATGATAGGATGATCGCCTTGTAGACTCATTTTTGGACTTTTTTGTGCTATCATTTTTGCCGATCATAAGGTGTTTTTCAACCTATGATCGAAGACGATGTATATTTTGACACACTTCTATGGTATGCTATATTACTATTATTGGTTATCTTGCAAAACATATTATGGGATGTTTTTAATTTTACTGTTTGATTTAATGCAAATGTCTATTTAACATTCGAGAAGCAACTGCATCTGCTAATGCATTTAAATATCTTGGAATGTGTTGATATTCGATGTAATCAAATTCTCGTTCCAAGAGATGGACTCTCAAAAATAATCGCAATAACACTGGATTTATAATGGCATAAACTCTATTAAGCTGTAATATAACGAGTTCTGAATCTAACCTAACAATCAAATTCCGAATTCCAAATGAAATGGATTTAGATAATAACTCAATCACTGCACTGTATTTTGCAATCTTGCTCGTTGTTTGACCGAGGCTTACCCCATGCATAGATACTAACTTGTCAGAGGGTGAATAGATAGCCTAAGCTGTGGAAGAGATCTTCCATGTACTACGACAAGCGCCATCAGCAAAACCGATGTATGTTTGGAGAGGCGTCGACATCTGCAATATCAAGAGTAAAATCAAGATAAGCAAGAATAATGATGAAAAACACTCTCTAAAGTAAAGCACGCATTCCTAATCTAAAAACACACCAAACTTAGAAATAAACTAGTCTAAAAAATCTCCACACTAATCTTTTAAGCATAATATCGCTTTAGATAAAGCCCATTCCTAGGTTTACCTAATGAGACACCGTCAAAATCTTCTAATTCATAGGCCCCTTTTGCCAGCTTTCGTTTAACAATATATGGACCATGCCACATGGGTACAAATTTTCCAACCCCTAGCTTATCGTTTGCTTGATCGTAAAGTAAGACTAGGTCTCCTTCCGAAAAATTGTGGGGTGTAACATTCTGATCATACTGAGCTTTAATTCTTTTGGCATGAGTTTCGATAGCTAATGCAGCATCACGTCAATTCTCATCTAATTGAGCTAAGTATAATAAACGTTTTTCCTCTTCGGAAGTGGCTGGAAATAATTGTATGGCAATTTGTAATGACAGGATTTCGTATTCAATGGGTAGTACTACCTCTAAAGCGTAAACCAGTTGAAAGGGAGTAAAACCTGTTGATGTTTTGACTGAGGTTCGGTATGCCCAGAGCACTGAAAATAACATGTTATGCCAATTCGACCTATGAATCCCAATGATTCATTGGATCATAGTGACTAGGACTTTGTTGACTGCTTCAACCAGACCATTTGCCTGTGGGTAATATGGAGTGGAACTATCGTGACGCAGGCCAAGCTGATCTGTAAGTTCAATCATCATGATGTTTCGAAAATGACTCCCATGGTCAGTGATAATCGCTTGAGGAAAACCAAACCTAGTAATTATGTCATTGAAAATGAAAATCACAGCAGTTTTTCCGTTTGCCGAAAATGTAGGCATTGCCTCGGCCCACTTGGTAAAATAATCTACCGCAAGGATGATATACGCATGCCCCTCGACCGAGTGAGGGTTACATGTAATAAAATCGATACCCCATTTTGTGAATGGACCGACAGAAATTATAGGGTGGAGAGGAGCAGGTGGAGCGCGCATATTATGATAAAACATTTGGCAATTGTGGCATTTCTGGACTGCAGTGATACAATCTTTGAATAAGGACGGCCAGAAATAGCCAGCGCTCAAGATATTTTGGGCTGTGGCATACCCAGACATATGACCGCCACACACTCCAAAGTGACAGTAATTAAGAACCTTTTCAGCTTCTTCATGAGTTAGACAATGTCGGAAAACAGAATCCACCCCACGACGATAAAGAGTATCTCCAATAATAGTGTAAGGTTGGGATTGGAAATGTATTTTCCACCGCTGAGATTGTGAGATGTTAGGCTGAAAATATTGGGCCTGGAGATAGACAATGATATCTCCATACCATGGATCAATAGTGCTGATAAGGAACAAGGATTCATCCGCAATGGGTTCTTCCGCCACATGTTCGGTATAAGCACGAGGGAAGTCACACATCAATTCCGCAAAAACCAAAGACTTCTTTGACTTGGCCTTTTCAAATTCCAAGTCAAATTCCTGCAGGATGACAATCCATTTGGAATACTTGCCCCCTAGCAATTTCTTAGTTAAAATGTATTGCATAGGGTTACAGTCAGAAATGACGGTGGTTTTACGTAGTAAAATGTAATGACGAAATCTTTGAACAACTTGTACTGTTGCCAAGGCCAGTTTCTCCACATGTGAATATTTTAACTCAGTCAGAGTTAGAGTCTGACTAAGATAATAGATCACATGTTCACTCTCGAATTCATCCTGTTGAACTAAGACCATCCCAATGGTGGAATGGGAAGCGATGAGGTACAAGAAGTAATCCTGGTTGTAGTTGGGAGGATGCAATAACGGCGCATGGGTCAATGCGTGTTTAAGTGCATTGAAAGATTTGTCAGTGATCTCATCCCAAAAGAATGGAGTGTTCTGTTTCAACAACCTGGTGAAACCTTTTGTAATCTCGGCGTAGTTAGGAATAAAACGACGTAAAAAGTTTGCTTTCCCTTGCAAACTTTGGAGTAGGCGAAGAGTCGAAGGAGGTGGTAATTTGACAATGGCTTCGACCTTTGAAGGATCGACGTGAATGCCTGCTTTTGAAACAAAAAATCCCAGTAAACGACCCGTTTCTATATAGAAAACAAATTTGTGGGGATTCAACCTAATCCGATAATGCCTACATCTCATAAAAATTGCTCGTAAATGAGTGAGATGGTCGGCTCGACGTAAAGAATGAGCAGGTAAATCATCGAGATAAGGCTGCACAATGTGCTTGATGTCATGAAACGCATAAGACACAACCCTTTGAGAAGTTGCGTCGGCATTCTTCAATCCAAAAGGTAACTTGCAATAAGCAAAGGTCCCCCATGGACAAATGAATGTCGTTTTTGGTTGATCGGCAAGTAGAATGTTAATTTGATTGTAACCGGAAAAGCCATCCATAAAGGATAAAATTTCACTTCCGGCACAATCATCAATAATTTGATCTATATAGGGTGTTGGATAATTGTCCTTGGGACAAGCACGATTAATATCCCTATAGTTAATACATATTCTTATTGTCCCTTGCTTTTTAGTAACCGGAACAATATTCAATACCCAATCCGTTAAAGGAATTGGATAAATGAAACCTGCTTTAAGTAATTTTTCAACTTCCATTTTGATGGCAACAACTTTTCGTGGGTGTATCTGACGCAAACATTGTCGGATGGGTTTAGCATCCAGGTAAGTTTTGATCTCATGCACAACAATTGAAGGATCAATTCTTGGCATTTTCTCATAGGACCAGGAAAACACGTTACGAAATTCTTGAAATAGGGCTTTATATGTTTTGACTTCAGTTTCCGTACAGGAAGCACCTAGGTGAATGTTTTCAACAATCCCAGGTTTGACTGAAATGTCGATAGGAACCGTTCGAGAAATATTTGCTAAATTTTGTTCAGAATCAGGATGTTTCAATGGATTTTGCGGTTCTTTAACATATTCAGCAGTAAAAATAGATGAAAAAAAATTCTCAAAAGGATCACTCTCAGGTAAAAACGAAGATTGATGATGAAGATCTTCCCATGGTAACTCATCAACAGACAAAAGTTCCCGAATTTGCTCATCGGTGTGAACAGTTTCACAAAACGTTGTTGAATCTGAGGTTGAGATTGAAAGTGGTTCTCCATAGATCACATTCACTAGATCAATATTGGTTGAACTTGAGTCGGAAAATGACTATACAGCCTGATAAGAAACTTCAAAGGGACTCAAAGGCATGGCATCACCAAAAGAGTCCACCTCGGAATTGGATGGAACGAATCAAGGATCGTCAAGAACAATGGATTCTGACGAAATCATATGAATAGTCACAAAAGGAGACGATATGTTGGGAGGAGGAAATGAAAAAGTTTCGAGTAAACCAGAATCTTTAACTAATCCTACCCCAACATCCTTATAAGGGATAACGGTTTTACCAACATGTTGAATACTCTCAGCAGAGGATGGGTTGGATGAAAAGTAAGTTAACTGATCTATTGTAACGATCTTTCCATTATGTGGAAACTTAATAAGCTAAAAGACTGATGAAACAACAACAGTCATGGCGTAAGACCAGCTACGACCCAAAAGAAGGTTGTAATCCAGAGGGGCATCAACCATCTCCACATCTAGATTAACAGTTTTTCCTTCAACCCCTATAGGTAAGTCCTGCAAAATGCCATAAGGATGAAACCCTCAGCCATCAAAGGCCTTCAGAATCGTCAGGGATTGATTAAGTGTAGGAGAACCAAGGGCTTTCCAACACTGAATCAACATAATACACGTTGAAGCTCCCTCATCAATCACAGTCTTAAAGCAAGGTCTGTTTTTGACTAACACTAGAATCTGGAAAGCCATTTGATGAGGTAAATGAGGTGTACTATTTTCTAAATCGAAGATTATGAGGTTGGAGTCCTGAAGATCAATAGCAACTTACGCTGTGCTGGACAAGATTGCAACACCTCCAAAGCCGACATTGCTGAAGGTGAAACAGCTAAATCTTCAACAATGTTATAGTTATGAGCAGCTCTCGTATGTGGATTGAAATCTGACTTTCGAAGTATACCTTTAGCAGATGGTTTGATTACTAAGTCTGGATTAGGTTTCTCGATCTGTAGCGGATCGGAACCAGACGGAGCGTAGGTTGATGGGTTAGAATTAGAAGATTTCACTTCCTTACCACCAATAGGACTCTTACTTCCATAATCTTGCGATCGTGTTGCAATCCTAACATGGGACATTATCATTATGGGCTCTTCCAAGGCACTAGAGGAAGAACCTATCATCTTACTGTCTTGACTTGGAAAAGGATCCTTCAAAACAACAGGTGTTTGAGAACCTTTGACGATTTTTGCAACCTCAGCATGATGTGGACAATCTCTTGTAAAATGCTCCTCATCGTAGATGAGACAAGGATAGCGAGGTTTATGTTTCTCGTCATTAGATTTAGGTTTATCTGATTTCTCTTTCGAGTTTTGCTTATTCTTCTTCTTGCCTTTCTTCTTACCGCCATATTTTGATTTGGTCGTAGATGATTCTACGACATGGACATCGGTAGAAATTTCAGTTGGAGACTCTCCCTTCGGGGAATCTGGTAAAGTTATAATAGGAGAAGAATTCTTGGAGGATTCCTTCTTACTTTTGGTATTAATAGTACCAATCATACCGTCAGCAACATGAGACCTTGAGGGAGGTGCAGTTATTTGATTTTGCTTTGGAAGGTCGGGGATTTTCTCGTGTAAAGTACCTGACTGTGTATAAACTAAGTCAAGGTACTGACCTTGAGCAATTACTTGCTCTTCGGTAACTACTCCCGCCTTGGCTACTTCTTTAGTTATTTTAGGTAATAATGATTTTATAAACCATTCTGTCAAAATTTGGTCCGGGATAAAAACTTTCACTAAACGACGTCGACGTCGACGTCACCATTCATGAATATGGTCTGAAATATATGTCGACGTCGACTGTTTTAATGAAGTTAATAATTCCGTTCCATTGTCATATTGGACTGGCAGCTGAAAATTAGTAAGGAAGGAAGTGGCTAACTCACTAAAATTGTAAAAAGAGCCTCGTGGAAACTCAATGTACCACTTGGATGCAAGGCCAATCAAAGTGCGTTAAAAAAGATGAAGACGAATTGAATCATCTATAATGGAATTCGATGCACACCAAAGATGGTAAGTCATCACATGATTTAACGGATCTTCTCCTGACTTCCCCTCAAACTTTGGTATATCACTGGGCAACTTATTCAGCATTGGCAGCCAAAACGGAAGATAATTAATGGGATCGTTTGTAAGGTGCGAAAAGTCAGGTAAATCCAAAGTTGCTATAAATGGTAACTGACGATTCGGATCCCGAAACTTGGGGTCATAAGACCAGCCCCAGGAGGAGGATATGCAGGATAACTTGGAATCGGATTGGAATTTGGGATATTATATCCTCCTGGAAAACCAAGATTAACCGGACCATACTGGGGTTGTTGAGGTTGTTGATAAGTATACCCAGGGTACGGTTGATACTGATAAGCTGGGCTCTACACAGCAGGACCGAATTGGTACTGTCCCTAGTAAGGTTGATAAGTAAATTGAGGTTGGCTTGTGACAACCGTACTAGGCCCAGGTTGTCCTATAGGCATTGAAACCGAAGTCTGGATTGTAGGTTTAGACTGAGGTAAAGAGGCCTGAGGAGTTGATACAGGAACAATAGAAATTGGAGCTGCTGATACTCCAGAAATAGGTGGGGTGGATTGAACAGAGGCTGCAATAGTTGCAGCAAACGTTTGGGGTGGAGTTCGAGGTGAACTAGGCCCGGGCTGATGAACTACCCCAAGTGTAGAAGTTTGAGTAGTAGGCTGGATAGGTTGATGGGGTGAACCAGAAACCAAAGGCTGTCCAGATTGAGATGAAAATTGCACACTGGGTTGCGAAGTCTGTTGATCCCACACCACGTTCATTCTGGGGTATGGACCCATAACAGGTTGAGCATATTGAGGACCAAAACTAGGTTGAGTGTAAGGTTGATAATTATACGGTACATTTCCCGTTCCTTGAACAAATGATTGACCTGAAGATGGTTGGAAACCTTGAGGTTGGTATTGACCTTGAGGTTGGTACTGACCTTGTGGTTGGTACTGACTTTGAGGCACATATTGAAAATGAGGTTGACCTTGAGGTACATATTGATATTGGGGTTGACCTTGAGGTGAATATTGTGTCTGGGGTTGACTTTGAGGAAAATACTGTCGCATGTACTGTCCTTGAGGTTGCCCCCCAGGCAATAATGTACTGCCTTGAGGTTGCCCCCCAGGTGGTATTTGAGTACCTTGCGGCTGCCCCCCAGGTGGTATTGAACTACCTTAAGGTTGCGGGTTAGGAGTAGTACCAGACATCATAAGAATCTCTAAAACACTTAATGGTTTAGTTCCGGTATTACCAGGAGATACTACATATTCGATGGGTTGAGGAGATGCTCCTGAAAACGTACCAAATAAAGACTGATACCCAGAAGGAACATAAGGACCACCATGTAAAAATGTTTCTGGCGTCTGAGAAAACAAGGATGACTGTCTCGACATATTCAAAGGAGGATAATAACCTCTGCGTGTTGGATGGAAAGGAAATCGAGGTGGTGAAGACGCGAGACCTGGATTTTCTAAAAAGTTGGTCAATGAAATATAACAAGCGTCACCTCTAATGGGGCTGTAGAAAATGGATTCACGCTCCCTAAGTTCGATAGCTGGTTGATTTTCAGGGATGTTTATACCTTTGTCCGGACTTACAAGCTCTTCTATGGAAATGAGTCGAGAAGGAAGATTCTGGGTAATGATACTTTCTACCCTGGGTGAACTAGGACCACTAGAAATAGGAGAAGCAAATCTCGAAGATGGAGTAACAGCAGGTTCAGTTTCATGTTCAGAGATTTCAAGTTCTTTGGCTAATGAACTAGTAGGAGTAATACTACCAGTAACTTCAGAAAATGAAATAGGTTCAGAAATATGTTTTGTTGCTTGAACTAGATAATCAGGATGTATGATTAACAAAGACTCTCTGGCCTCCGGTGACCCAACTCTACTTTCACTAGGTGTGACAAGAGCTCACAGCCCTTCAAGTTGACTTGGTGTAAATTTGGGAGGCTGCCCCCGAAGTCGACGGGATTGTCTTGGTAATTCAGCCACAATTAATTATTTAATTACTTCACACAAAAACAAAGAAAATCGCAAGAAAACCACCTAAAGTCTCTAAAGAACCAAAAAATTTGAAGCACACGCCTAATAAATCTAGCAGATCAAACCACACACAAACATTATCTTTTTGGATCGAAAACACTAGTTGGTGATGAAATCCAACGTCGCAAAATTCAATACAGAAATGGTGGTTGAAACAGTTACCCCGACAACTTGCTTAATAAAATAGACTGGCACAAGTTTCTCCACTATAACCGTCTCGAGTGAAGATAACCCCCCAGAGAGTCCAAGTGAGTCTAGTCGACATCTGCTCCAGGTATAGTGGGATCTTCCCTCCACCATCACCTAGGAAAGAATCCTATAGATTATGGCCACTAAGGTTACCAACAGAAACAAATACACCTGGGGGAATAGTCTACGATCCGATACTCATGCAAGGGTAGAGTAGCAAGCTCAATCCCCTTGAAGGCTCATCGAAATAAACCGAGGTTTACCAACAAGTGACCCCAGGCTCCTCGACAATAATCCGAGGTTTACCATTTGTAATACGTGAATATCTGGCATCATTCCCAATGAGGAAGGGTTGATTCCCACACTGGTTCGGACATGATCTCGTGCTTCTCCTTTAAGAGGAGCTTTCCCAGAGTATAAATGCAACAATTGGATTTCTCCTACCGCAAGATAAAGCTACTTGTTTGTTTTACTTATCTTGGAGAGTTAATTACTCCCTACTCCAAGATAATAGCCTAAGCTATATTGGTGTATCAGAGCCCTAGAAACAAAAAAGATTGCTAGATGGATTTTAATTAAGCGTTAATTTTATTGGTTGTTTCTTAAGTCAATGGGTGCGGAGATGAAACTTTATGGTGTGAAGACTCAACTCCAAAACACTAAAAATGCACCTAAGATGATAAACAATTCCTTTCCTTTTCAATGAATTTCTAGCTAAGGAAGAGTTGAAAATGCAATGCTTTGAAAATCAAATCTTTCGCTTAACATACAACTGATAGGAAAACTTTTTGTCTTTTTCAAATAAATTCAAAAATGAGACTACTAATCACGCTCACGGAAAATCCCTTTGCTTTTCAACAATCAAAAACTACAAGAACAAACAATTCTTTCAAGAGAGCTTTTAAGATTTCTGAAAAAACTATTGAAAACAAAATTTTCAACCAACTTCTATAATTTCTATGAAACACTCAAAACTATAATCTAATCTTGAGATCTAAACAAAATGGATTGAAAAGAAACTTGAAATGTTTTTGAGGATGCTTAACTTAGTTTTTCAGCTAACTAAGCATCAATTTGTTCACATCAGAAAACTAATCAAAAACACCCAATTATGTTTTAATAAAAAATGAAATTCGAAACTTTCAATCAAGTTTAATCAAAGTTTTGCAAAAGAGAAAAATGGGATCTAGCTCTCTTCAAGGATATATTTCATAAACTAGTCAAACTCAGCAAGAAGACCAGAGATACCAAGGTGATCTAAGGCTCTAAGGCTTCTGATCTCTGAGCTATTACGAAGACCAAGCAAAAATAAATCCAACAGGCAAAACTTCTAGAAAATCACTTCAAGTGAGAATGCCAATGAAAACTAACTCACAAGGAACTTTTGTCAAGACAAGTGCAGATCTGGGCATAAACTAACAGCTATGGACAAAAACTAAACCTAATTGGGTGGAAGGACCTTAGGTTTTTCAAACTTTTGACAGGGTCCGCAGGCTCCCAGTAGAACCAGGTGTGGTACCGCTCTGTGTTATACTGTAAAGTGCGGACAGATCCGCACTGTACCTAACACAGAAGGTGCAGTCCTCTTCCCAAAATCTGAAAAATAAAAATCAAACTAGCATCTAACAAGTACCCAATCCCACACACATCAAGGCAAAATCAGAAACCAAAACTCAAGTTTCTCAAGTCAAAGCAAAGACAAATTAAAACCAAAACCGTTCCCTAGTGGAGTTGACAATTTGTTGGCCAGATAAATCATTCTTGCTAACAAGACCGATCTCCCTAGTATCAAATGGTATCTAGCAACAAGCAGCACAAGAAAATCTACTTTTCTCTATACATGTTTCAATTCATAAATGAAAACTAAGAGGTGTAATAGACCCTACCTCGGTCCAACGCTTGTTTGCGGCAACTTTGTTCCAACAGCTTCAAGCAGTTCCCTTTTAATAACCTGCATACAAAAACAAACACACTTCAAAGAACACTTGCATAGATACTATAATAAAACATTTTCATTATGAAGATCAAGGAGCTCATAAAATAAACCATTAGAGACAGTTCATTGAGAAAAACAAACTTGATTGTATTAACTTTATGAATAAAAGAACCTTACAACCTTGCCTTGATGTTGCACAAGTTCTTTCCAGGGTCCAGCAGGAGTCTCCTCTACTTTGACAAGCCTCACTCACTTCCCAAATGACATGAAAGGTATGTGATCTCTCCTCTCACAAGCTCAAAAAGGAAGTCTAGTTTCCAGCAGCATTTACCCTCAAGAATCTTCAGCTTTCAACCTCCCCTACAACCAGCCCAATGCAGGAATTTATAGTGCAAATGGAGGAAGTTGCAGGTCCACCATTGAAGGGATAAGTTCCTCCTTCAATGGGATAAGCACCTCATATCATGGAGTTAACTCCCTTAGTTATGGAATGGATGAACCAAGGTGGAGCGGACTTGCCAGTGTAATATTCCTTCTAGAAGTATCCAGAAGTGACCCAAGGTGAGTTTTTAAGAGCAAACTCATGCCTTTTTAACTTTTACAGGGGTTCGCACCCATCACTTAACAGACAGAGCGGTCAGGTTCGCAGGGGACATGACCATTAGGTGCGGTACCGCAGGCAATGCTAGGAGAAAGTGCGAAACCGGGATTGGAGATATTTTTAAGGTCTTTCTCCCATTTTCAAGGCTTGACATGAAGAGCTTAGGCTTAAGACTTACAAAGGAGGTATGTATGAGTGGTGATGGACTCACACAAACTGTAGAAAGTCATGGTGACAATTTTTTGTGTAACATGCTCTTTTCCGTCGTGCCTTAGTGTGATCTCAGAAAATCAGAAACATTGAGGAAAATATTTAGTTTCCGGCTAAAGCTAACTTCAAGTTGTAAGGTTTGTCTTTTTTTGTATGTTTGTGTTGGGTTTTTTGTTTTTTGTTTTGTAGGCAAAAAAGAGCTTTCTCAAGTAAGCATGCACCCCAAAGCTTTAGTGACTAAAAAAAAAACCCTTCCCATTTTCCAAAAATTACTAACCTTTTAATCTAGCTCACTTGGTCCAAAGCTACTTTATGAGAATAAAGGTCTTGAGTTCAAGTCTTTCTTTTCATTGAGTTACTTTTTCAAAAAACACATGTAACTTATGTTTTAAAGTTACTTTATGTAAAAGTGTTCTCACCCATTAGAAAAAGTGAGTCACTTATAATTCTTAAGTCTCTTTATCTTTTATTTAAGTTACAATTTAGTGGGTAGCTCATAAAGTACCATTGTAAAAGTGACTTTCACTTATTTATAAAAGTGAGTCACATAAAATATTCTTTTTTAAGTTAGCTAATTAGATTAAGTTTAGAAAATGAGGGATTTTTTTATAACATTATCATTCATTTCCGCACATTCACGCACTTCGTCGGCATTTACAACAACTTTTATTCAAAAAGCCATAACTTCTTCATCTGGAAGACGTTTTTTTGAATCAGACTATTTTTTCGAGATCTTTCCATTGAAACACTTATTTTTAGCATCTACAACTTCAGTTTCTATTAAAATGGAAAGTACATGCCAAGTTATTATTGACAACATCAACTACTTCCAATGGTGGTCCTACATTGTGGTTTACTTAGAAGTAAAGGTCTTTACAAAATAGTCTCAGGCCAAGAAACCAAACCTAAAGGTGAAGATAAGGCAGCCAAATGGGAAAATATGAAAGATCAAGCATGTGGTTTGATAGGGATGTCTTTTTATCCAGACCTTAGATTCCATATCGCAGAACTTGATACCCCTAATGAAGCAATGAAACAAATCACTAAAGTTTTTGGAATTAAGAATGAAATTAGAGCCCGTCAACTTGAAAATGAGTTGCTTACGTTGGGCCCCAATAATTTTTATTCCATTGAAGATTTTTTGTCCAAGTTCAAGACCCTTGGACTTCTCTTGGAAGGTGTTAAGGTTAAGAAAGAAGATGGTAGCCTTATCTATTCCATTCTTACTAAGTTGGGACCAGCCTAATCTGTGTTTGTTTCCACCTTCCATTCTACAAGAGAAGCCTTCATTTCTCAAGGACAAGGCTACAAGTCCCCTTCCTTTGATGCCTTTTATGATTCTTTAATAAGAGAACAAGAAAAACTCTTACATATTGGTCTTCTCAATCTTGGAAACTCTTCTAAGAAAGCCTTAGCCACCCAGCAGCAACCAAATTCAAAGAATCCTAAGAAGTCGTATCCTAGAAAGAATGGTCCTAAACCAAACAAGGGTCCTAAGCCATTTCAGTCTCAAAATGAAAAATCATTTCAACAAAATGATAAGGAAAATAAAAACAAAGGGAAGAAGACTGATAGACATTGCCACTTTTGTAATCGAAATGGCCACTTAGAATCCAAATGCTTTAAGAAGATGGAAGCCTTGGAAGCAGCAATGAAGAAGCATAATATCCATTTGGAGTACTCAAAAACTTCAACTTCATCTTCATTAATAACACTTTCTACATGCGGTTATCAAGCATCTCAGTCTGGATATGTAGTAAATGTATCTTCTTCTTCTCATTCTCATGAGTGGCTCATTGATTCTGGAGCTTCTTATCACATGACCAAAAACAAAGCCATGTTTTCTTCTTTAAATGATTGTAACACCAAAAATATATACATTGGTGCTGATAGATCTCTTAGTGTTGTAGGGACTGGAACTGTTCATATAGACAATGGTCAATTCAATGATGTATTATGTATTCCAAACTTATCCTGCAAACTTCTCTCTATATATCAGATAACTCATTCAGGTGAAGGTAAAATTGTTGAATTTTCACATCATGATGTTGTAATTAAGGACCTAAGAGATCCTAGACAGATTCTAGCTACTGGCATTACTGATGATTCTACAAGGTTGTATAAGTTTAACAACTTTAGATGATCAAATCTTCCCTCAGTATTTGTTGCTCATAATGATGAAGTGAGCAAACTTTGGCATGAGCGATTTGGTCACTTAAACTATCGCTGCCTTTAGAATCTATGCAAAGAAAATATGGTGACAGGTCTTCCAATGGTATCTTACAGAGATGGTGTTTGTTCCGGATGTGAACTCAGAAAACATGATCAAGATAGTTTTGAAAAACGTGCCTCTTGGCATGGCTCAACCCCTTTACAGCTTGTGCATAGTGATTTATGTGGTCCACTTCCAGTTGTTTCATTCTCTGGCTACAAGTATTTTTTTAATTTCGTTGATGATTTCTCCAAACGCACTTGGGTATACTTCTTAAAACTCAGGAGTGAAGTATTTAACATGTTCTTGGCCTTTAAGGCCTTTGTTGAAAAACAATATGGACATCAAATTCTTGAGCTAAGATCTAATAATGGCGGAGAATATGTTAACAACAAATTCATCAACTTTTTCACTGAGAATTGAATTCAAATGCAACATACTATTCCATATACTCCACAAAAAATGGTGTAGCTGAAAGGAAGAATCGCACCTTAAAGGAAATGGCTAATTGTATGCTTCAATCTAAAGGGCTTAGTCTTAATTTTTGGGTAGAAGCAATTAATTGTGAAAATTATATAATAAATCGCACTCCTACTAAGGTTTTAAAGACTATCACTCCAGAAGAAGCATGGAGCTCAATTAAACCAGATGTAAGTCACTTTCATGTTTTTGGAAGTGAAGCAGGGGCCCATATTCCAAATGAGAAACATAAAGGTTTAGAACCTAAGAGTGAAAAATGTATTTTTGTTGGATATTTTGAAGATGTCAAAGGATAAAAACTTATTCAAATTAAGTCCAAAAATGTTATCATTAGAAGAGATGTAAAGTTCGCTGAAAATATATTGGCCTACGAGCCTAGTTCGGCAGATGTGCCACCTCTCTCTATCCCTTCTACTTCTGAAAATATTTCTTCTTCAGATGATGACAACGAGGATGAAAATCCTCCCCCACCTTCTCAGGATCCTCCTTCAGATCCTCAACTTCCAAAATGGGTCTGTGCTACTCGGGATGCAGCAGGTGCTCTTTCCGGTGATCCTACAGATCAGTGACGTACTTCAGCAGTAGCATCCGACTAAACTTTGGTGTGATAATCAAAGTTCCATTCAACTATGCAAAGCTCTTGTCCAACATCAGCGTAGAAAACACATTGAACTGCACATGCACTTCATCAGAAAGCTCATTCACGACCATGTTCTTGAAGTGCAATATGGTTCAACAGATGATCAAGTTGCAGACATCTTTACAAAGGCTCTCACAGAGGCGAAGTTTACTAAACTCCGATTTATGGTTGGAGTTCAGGAAGTTGTCCCTAAGGTGGGATAGGCTCCAATGCCTCCTTCTCGTATTGTGTCATATTTTTACATCCTTCAATCCTATCCCAAGTTGTTCTTAAGGGGGGATGTTAGGATATTCCGACACATAGGAAATAGTTAAGTATAACTTGGTCTTGTGTAGATTTAGGTAAAGTGTGTTTCTTTACTATGTACTTTTGTACCTTACAATCTGATGGTCATGATATGTAGTGATCTGACAGTTCATTCTCTCCTAGGTATTACCGACACTTGATTCGTGGCTTAACACTCGATTGGTCCATGATCTCTATTTAAAGAGCATGGAGGGTCATTTGTAGGGTAACCGTTCATGAGAGAAGCTTATGTAAATTTTCATTCTTTAATTAATAAATTGCCTGAAGTGGTTGTGTTGGCTGAGGTCGTGGACTGTTTCCCTCTTTGAGGGTTTTAACCACGTCAAGAATACTGGTGTATTGATTTGTGATATGTTTTTGAGTGGTGTCATTTGGTGTTTTGTCTGAGGAACTTACCCTGAAAATTTCTACAATTCTTTTTGTAACCTCTGACAACCATTTAAGTTTGTTGATATTTGAATCAACACCATCTAATCTTAGATGTAAATTTTTGAATATATAATAAAATCTCTCTCTCTCTCTCTCTCTCTCTCTCTCTCTCGAATAATTTATAATTTAATTAAATATACTACTAGCTATTTTAATATTCAATAATAATTTGAAAACAGAAAATAATGTAGAAATTCCTTGTAGACTCAAATTGCAGATTGTAATATGCTAAAACAATTGGCTTCAATCTACTCCACTCATCAGCGGGAACATTAAGAGATCGATGAAATCACGAAGCATATAAGAGAAATAATTCAATCACACATAACACAATCATTTTTTGGGGAAATCAATAACTAAAAACCCCTGCTATCTGTATATTGCATTAATAAAAAAAATGAGAAGAATACAATGATTTTCTCAAGCCTGAGCAACCTTTGTACTATCTCTATCTATCTCACTGCTTCCCAGACAAGCTCAAGCCAATACTTAGCCAATTATACTACTTGCTAAGCTCCTATTTCCTTGAGTTTTTCCCTTGGGAATTATCCCATATTTAATTTGGAAATTCCATAATTATGAATTGCACAATCCTCATAGGCCTTCCTCTGATTGCATGCACACCTATACAATTCAGATGATTCTACAACTTATAGTACACTATCCCTGAACTCCAATATCAACTGGGTCTTTCACTGATCTGAAATGCATGAGTTAATTATCAGTGAATCTTGAGTTTGATGATCACTGCAAGTTACACCCCACTACTGTAGGTTACACCCCATTACCGTAGGTTACAACCCACTATAGTAAGTTACACCCCACTATAGTAAGTTACACCTCACTGTAGTAAGTCACACCGCACTACAGTAAGTTACACCCCACTACAGTAAGTCACATTTGACTATTGCATGTTACACCCCACTACTGGATCTACCACTAATTCGTCCATTAGTTGGAACTAGTTTAACTGACTTTAACTCAGTTGGACTAAATTAAATAATTACAACTCAAAATAAACTCAACTAGTTCTCCTAATTGTAGGAGACACTCTACATGAATCTATGAGACCCTCAACTCGAATTAACTAAGCTAACTAAGTCAAATTAACTGAGATATTTAAGTCAAATTAACTTAGTTAACTATTACAAGTTGTCATGAGATATGGAATTACAATTTAATACTTAATTTAATTCAAGGACAAATTAAATTAGGATTTTCTTGTTGCATTTTCAACTCTCCTTCTCAATAAGAAAGGGATTATCTTCTACCCTGATCCTCCCTTTGTGAAACTTGAATTTTCATCTTGATAATGCCTTAGTCAAAATATATGCATCCTTCTCCTTTGTAGGAATGTACTCCAACAACATGATTTTACTCTGCACACAATCTCGTAGATGGTGATACCAAATGTCAATATGATTGGATCGATCATGAAAAATAGGATTTGTAGAGAGTTTGATACAACTTTGATTTTCACAGTAAATCACTGTAGGATCCATATCTTGACCAAATAATCCAACAAGGATCTTCCTCATCCAGATAGGATTCACAAGCTGCTTGACTAGAAACCATGTACTCTGCTTCTGCTGAACTGAGTGTAATTGATCTCTACTTCTTGATGTACCAAGAAATTTTTTCTAACCCAATACTGAAGATTCCCCCTTATGTGCTCTTCCTATCAGATGGACTCCCTGCCCAATCTACATCTGTGAAGCCTTGAATCTTCACTCCCTCTGTTCATTTGTACCAAAGACCAAGTTGAGTGGTTCCTTTGAGGTATCTCAACACATGTTTACCTGCCTTCCAATAGAGTTTGTTTGGCTTAACCATGGCTTGACTAAGCTAGTTAACCGCAAAACACATTTCTGATCGTGTGTTCACCAAATACATGAGTGAACCCACAAGATGTCTATAAATAGTAAACTCCACTAGTTCACCTGAAGTAGCATCTTCCTTCCTCCAATTACCTGCTAGAGGAGTCTCCATGTGTTTGATGCTCTCCATGAGGAACTTCTTCAGTATCACGTTGGGCTACTTGCCCTGAGAGACAAACAATTCCCCATCTCCTTGCCATACTTCCATACCAATAAAGTAATGCACAAGCCCAATGTCCTTCATCTCGAATTCTCTTGTAAGATCCTCTTTGCAAGATTTAATCAACTTCTCATCACCTGTTAGAATTAAATCATCGACATATAATACTATAATCAACAATTTACCTTCAACCAAAATATGGTCAAGGTTCACATCTGCTTCCCTTTTGGTGAATCACAACCCGGTGAAATAGTTGTCAATCCTAGTGTACCGAGCACGGGGTGCTTGTTTTAGTCCATACAATGCTCTCTTGAGTCTGCACACATGCGACTCTCTGTTGAAGGTATCAAATTCTTTCGACTTCTTAATATACACCTCTTCCTTAATCATACAGTTGAGGAATGCTTTCTTCATATCCATTTGATGTATCTTCCATCCCATCTACACTAATAATGCTAGAATAGATATGATTGAAACATACCTTGCTACTGGAGCAAAGGTATCATCGTAATAAATTCCCTCCACCTGAGAGAATCCTCTAGCTAAAAATTTGGCCTTGTGTTTCACCACACTCCCATCTACTGCTTGCTTAACCTTGTAAAGCCATCTTGAACTCACTATTGACTTGTCTGATGCTCTTGGGACCACTTCCCAGACACTGTTTATGATAACGGAGTCATACTCCTCAACCATGGTATCAACGCATACTGATTTTTGCATTGCTTCCTCGAATGAGGATGGCTCAACCTCTACACTCTCACTCATCGACGCCATGTAGCCAGTGTACCGATATGGTGACATCCTCTGCCTATGTTGTGATGTGGGTGCTCCCACATTCTCTCTAGCATCATGTATCAAATTTTCAACCTCTCTGGTGTGCTTCCTTCCATCTCTGGAAGTCTCTGCATGAGTGGGTGCTTCCCCTCTCTACTCCTCTGCATGTGGCTGGTCCACATCATCCCGAGGTTCCTCCTTTGGATCTAAAAGCTCCTCATCTACATGTAACTGAAGCTTCCTCTCAAGGGAACATATCATGGCCTTTTCTTCATCAATCTTCACATGTTTACGAACCACTGTCATCCTGTTGGATGGCAGGTACAAATGATAGTTGTGAGGTCTATGAGTGTGCCCCACAAATATAACCAACTCAGTTGTTGGCTCTATATTTTTTCGTGCATCCTTGGTAACATGACAGTAGATTGATGAAGCAAAGATCCTTAAGTGTGCCACATTTGGTTTCTTACCTGAAAAATCTTCTTCTTGTGTACTCATCCTAACAATTTGACGAGGGCTTCTTTTTTCAAAATAAATAGTTGCGTTGCGTGCTTTAGCCACAAGTGCAACGATAGGCCCTGATCATGTAACATCGCCCGTGCAACTCCCACAATTTTTTTTATTCCTTTTAGGCACCCCATTATGTCATGGGTTATGAGGTGCTATTAACTCCCTTTGAATGCCTTCTGATGCACAAAAGTTCTTGAATTCATTCGGCACATATTCTCCTTTGTTATCGCTTCTGATAACTTTAAATTTTGTGTCCTTATATTTCTCGACAAGTGATTTAAATTCAAAAAAATTAGCAAACGTCTGATCTTTCTTCTGCATGAATATAATCCAACACTTACGAGAAACATCATCAAAAAATATTACACAATACATGTTCTTGGTCATGGAGGTTGTCGAGAATGGTCCACACACATCTGAGTGAACTCTATCAAGGATCGCTTGCACTCGATTATCTTTATCCTGAAAGGAATCTTTGGTGTATTTCCCCAATGTACACCCTTTTCATGTGTCTCTCTGCTCTAGTGTACCCTTGGGAAGTCTTGTAGAAATTTGTTGCATGATCTTCAAAGCTTCGTGGTGCAAGTGACCCAACCTTTTATGAAACAAATCATCAATGTCTGAGGTTTGCACCTTCTTTTCTTTTGTGCTCAAAGTAGCACAGTCTTCTACATCAAATTTGTAGAGGTTCTTCACTTGAACCCCAATCCACTTCACCTATCCAGAGGCTATGTGATGAAAGAAAGCCTTTCCCTTACTAAATATCACGTCGTAGCCACGATCCTCCAACATGGGAACTGAAACCAAATTCTTCTTCAAACCTGTAATATACATGACATATTTTAATGTGAGAAGAGAACCAGACTCCCTCTGAAAGGTAATAATATTGTTTTCGGATGCGCTATACCTCCCATCATCTACCATCTCTATGTGCATCTAGAGGTCCTTGTCCTCCAAGCCACTGAAGAACTCTTTATTGCCGATCATATGGAATGAGGCTCCACTATCTAGGTACCACACACTACCCATCATCGATGTCACCATGCAAGCGATGAGGGTGAAATATAGCTCGAATTGTGAAGCAAGAGCTTCACCTGTCGCTCCTCCTAAGGGCTTCTTACCGACCTTTTTGTGCAGACACTTTGTTGCGTAGTGTCCCAAATTGTGACAATGAAAATATTTAATCTTTGACAAGTCCTTCTTCTTATTGCCCTTATTGGAATCTGATTTGGAATGGGATGAATTCCCCTCCCCTTTCTTCGCCTTTCCAGCTAAGGCACAATTCTCCTCATCATCATTCTTGGATGAGGATCCATCTCTAGTGTTCTACTAAATCTCTTCTAGTACCAATTCAGACCACAACCGCTCCCAATCTGGTAGCTTCTCCCTCCCATTAGCTAAGTCCTAGTAGCTTTTCCAACTCTTGGGAAACCCTAGAAGTGCTAGGCTCGCCATATCATCTTCAAAAATTGTAACACTGATAATTCCAAGCTCATCCCGACATTGGGTGAACTTGGTCAAGTACTTCGGTATAGTGTTTCCCTTCTCCATCTTGATCTTTCTGAGCTTTTCATTCAGTGCCAGCTTCTTGTGGTCACTGTTGTTTTGAAACATGTCTATCAAGGCCTTCCACATTGAAAATGGAGTCTCTTTACCATGAGGTTCAAGACAATATGATCTCGAACTCTTTCTAGGATAATCCTTCTCGCCTTTGCCACACACTTTCTCCACTCTGCCAGATCTTGAGCATCAACTGGCTTAGGAATATATTTGTCTATGAATTCCTTAAGCTCATTGTCTTCTAACATTGCCCCCATCCTGTCCTTCCAAGCAATATAGTTTGAACTACCCTCAAGGGCATATTCGAGTCTCAATTCATAGAACGACATATTGTTGGCTCTGAAGTATGATACTGAAAATTCAATTTCTCCCACAAAAGACAAACTCATATTGTTTTCTTCTATAGTGATTTAATCTCTAATACCATGTAGAAATTCCTTGTATATTCAAACTGCATATTATAATATGCTATACAATTGACTTAAATCTACTCTACTCATTATCAGAAACAATAAATGATCGATGAAATCACGAAGCATATAAGAGAAATAATTTGATCACACATAACACAATAATTTTCTGGGGAAAACGACACCTAAAAACCCCTGTTATTTATATATTGCATCAATTAGAAAATATGAGAATATACAATGCTTTTCTCAAGCATGAGAAACCTTTGCACTATATCTATCTATCTCAATGCTTCCCAGACAAGCTCTAACCAATTATGATGCTTGTCAAGCTCTTATTTCCTTGTGTTGTTCACTTGGGAATTAGCCCATATTTAATTGGGAAATTTCACAGTTATGAATTGTGCAATCCTCATAGGAATTCCTCTGATTGTATGCACCACCTATAAAATTCAGATGATTATACAACTGATAGTACATTGTCCCTGGACTCCAATCTCAACTGGGTCTTTCTATGATCTGACATGCATGATTTAATTATGAGTGAATCTCCAGTTTCTTTATCACTACAGGTTACACCTAACTACTACAGGTTACAGCCCGCTACTACAGGTTACACCCCACTACCGTAGGTTACACCCCACTATAGTAAGTTACACCCCACTATAGTAAGTCACACCGCACTATAATAAGTTACACCTCACTATAGCAAGTTACACCCCACTACAGTAAGTCACACCCCACTACTATAGGTTACACCCCACTACTGGATCTTCCACTAATTCTTCCATCAGTTGAAACTAGTTTAACTGACTTTAATTAAGCTGGTTTGAATTAAATAATTACAACTCAAGATAATATAAATTAGTGCTCCTAATTGTAGGAGACACTCTACATGACTCTAGTTAGAACCTCAACTTGAATTGACTGAGCTAACTAAATCAAATTAACTTAGTTAACTATTACAAGTTGTCATGAGATATGGAATTACAATTTAATTCCTAATTTAATTCAAAGACAAATTAAATTAGGATTTACTTGTTGCATTTTCAACAAATAACTCATTATAATTAAACAATATAATTATAATAATGCTAAAAACAAAAATGAAAATAATAATTAATAATAATATGTAATTGCTAATATTTAGTTTGAATTTATCCTATAATATGATATTGAGATATATTTTTATAATCTAGTTATATATATATAATTGTAATTAGTTAGATGTATTATCTATATAATTTGTAATTATTTAGTTGTGTATATTTTATAATTATATATTATATATTATCTATATATATAATATATATATATATATTTATATATATATTATATATTATATAATATATATATTATATGAAATAGATATGAAGATTTATATTAAAAAAGAGATGTGGGATTTGGCTTAGAACCATTACATTTCTTCAATATTGCAAATATTCCTTGTGGGTTTGAGAATGAACACAATGGATCAATCCAAATTCTAACGCAGGAACGCCATAATACAAAAAAATGTATTCCTTTTCCAGCTAAAGGTTTTCCAGAATACTTCTAAAATCGAGATACATTTACATTCCATTTATGACTGATTGGTGATTTGACTTTGACCAACTTTTCGTTTTTCTTTGCAAAATATTTTTGGCATTTTCCCCAACTTTGATCCAACCCATATTTTAGCTAAATATGGGGGGTCACCCTTCTGTGAGTCATCTTTTTTGTCATTGTTTCTTTTAGTAGATTCTTCCTCTTCTTGATCGACCCAACAAGTTTCTTTTCCAACCTTATTTCTTGAGGATTTGGAAGGGGATCCAAAGTTCACGTGGGATTGTTGATCCTCTATCGCTGAGTCCAAATGATACTCTTTGAAATGCACTTCTTCCTATCTGATTTCGTTTCCCTCTGGTGAATCCTCTTCGAAAAGAACGTCTTGGTTTCCTTTTGCTTCTTCCTTATCCTGGATCTCTTCTTCCTTATGTACCACATAATGTACGCTATGAACTTCTTCCTACCATTTGGGTCCGTGGTTATTTTTTCGGTCTCTATTGTTATGCAAACATTTAGGGAAATTTTTGTTACATGCCTTGTTTCATAACATGTTCGACAACGAAATGAGACATTTTCTTAATCAAGCTTTTGAACCCATACATTGTCTAGAGTCGTGATATTTATTTTGGCAGGAAAACCTTTATTAAAATCCATCTCCATGCATATTCGAACATTAGCGGTCTTAAAAAATATATTTTATTTCTGGGTTGCAGCAATCAAATTTCCCTATTGCATTTCTAATAGAAGTTAATGATGGGATATTCCAAAGATGTAGCGGAAGGTTCGAGAGCTTTACCCAAATTGGAGCTGCGGAGATTGACGCATAATCAGATCAAAGGTAGGAGACCAAGGTTGCATGAAGAGCACAACACTACCCAAGAACCATGGCTTGAAATCATAAATAATTTTCTTATCCCATATATTATCAAAGACAAAAATAAAAGCAGGACCGAAGGATAAATATTTAGATCATCAATCAATAAAGGTTTCCAAGAATCGTAGATTCACCTGTGAAGATCAGTCAATCATGACCAAAATCCATTAAATCAACAGAGCAAACCCTAATACTAAAAAAAAATCACAGCTAAAGGCTTCCTCCTCTAAAGGAACATTAAAGACAGGAGCTTCTTGAACTATTGGAAGAATAGATCTGGATTTTTATATGACATTGAACGAAACCTTGGGTTGATATGCTTGAGAGGAATAATTTGCAGAATTAACTGCCATTTTGTCAAAAGATATTGATTTCTTCATTGGATCACAATATTTTTCCATTGATCAGAAAGTTGTGACAACCACACAATAGAAGTTTGCTGAGAGGTTCACATCAAGGGACGGGGCAACTAACTAAATCAAAACCTTAGCCAACGCATAATACTTTAGAGCCCACTTCACTGCGTTGAATACTTTTTCTTATTTTGATTATAATATTTATAATAAATTATAAAAAATAACAACTCCATCCCACAATACCTCAATAAATAACTTACATATTAATATAATTAATACATATAATTCAATACAATATAAAATTTTTATATATAATATATAAAATAAGTGGTTAAAATCCATATCACACCCACATTCTCACTATGTTCAAATTCCAGGGAGGAGGTTTATTCCCAAAAAAAAACCACTCTCCCTCCATATATAAAAACTATAATTTATTATTAGATACCATTTTTTCCTTAAATATGTTTATTGTATTTTAAAGCAACTTCATTATGATTTTAATTAATATGAACTTTATTTTTTAATGATTATAAGTAGTGGTGATATAAATATTTCATAGTTTCAAGAAAAAGATTATTTTATGAAGATGATAAACCAGGTGAGGTTTATATGTATTTAAATATTAAAAATAAAAATATGGAATATACATTTTTCTTTAAAAAAAATTGATTCAATAATTATCATGATCAATTTCTAAAACTCTATACTCTTAATTTTAATCTTTATAAGGAAAATCAAGAAAAGAACCAACTATAAAATTAGAAATTTAAATAATTTTTTAAGTAATTGTTATTAATTATTTCTAGCTAGCTTATCAAAAAAAGATTTTGGAAAAAAATAACACTTAAACATTGTTACAATGGTCACCATGCAAAAAATACTTCTATGAATTAAAAAACTATTTAAATATTAAAATAAATAATTTTCTCATTACAATAATTCGATTAAAAAATGTGACACGATTTACAACCAATTTATATTAGATCTTATATTTGTAACTCAAAGTAAAACATTGGTGAACAAGATCGTAGTTTATATATACATCACCCAAACTTTGAATCAGCGACATGATTTGAGATTTTCTTGTAACATAGATAATGATAAAATATTTAATTTGTTTTTCAATAATTACTATTTTCTCTCTATATATATATATATATATAATATTTATTTTTATTACTCATTTAATGTATATATTAAAATCATTTCACATCATTAAGAATTTTTTATTTAAATAAGAAATTATAATTTAGATTTTATTAGATTTTATACTTATATATTTGATATTTCATCCAAACATATAAAAAATAATTGAGAGTCATTGCTTTCGTATTTAGTTTTTAAACATCCAAAAACAAAATTAATTAAAGAATTATTTGAAAAACATTTTATTGATTATAATTAAAACGTTAATGATATGTATATAAACCCCAATGAAACATACAAGTACATGTTCACACACAAAACCATTAAGACTAAGGGGTTAGATCAACTAGTCATCACTAATATTGTTCGGAATTTGACAAAGTTTGTGTTAGAATATACCTAATTCAAATGCCATTGGGTGAGATAGACTAGTTTATATTTACAAGTTCACTACAAATGTCATTTGTGAATGTGGAGATACATCCACTTACATTTGCAAGTTTACTACAAATAACATTTGTAAATGTGGAGAGACATCCTTTGGATTTCCACGCAATATATTCTTTGGAAAAACGATATAAATAGTACCATTAAAAGTTAATCATTATTTAATGGAAGAAAATACTAATTTATGAAGTTAAAAAAAATTACAAAATGAAATCTATATGAATGGTACAAGATCAACACTACTTTTCAAAATTTAGTTAGTGTTTGATGTATAACATCACAAAATAATATATCTACGGATGCAACATGAGCCCTATTTTCCAAAAAGTTAAATTATTATCAAACAACAACAACACTATGTCATGAGAAAAAAAAAATCATAGAAAATGACATATATGAATCCTAAAAAATTACTTTATACTTTACAAAAAGTTAATTATTATTAAAATACACACTATACTTGATATATAAATGTTGCAAACATGTATAAATTCGACAACATTAATAGCACATTTAAAAAAATTTAATCATTATTAAACTACAATAAACATTACATTGGAAAACTAAAAATGGTATTTTTTATTTTTTATTTTTTTTTTTCATAAGTACAATGTTGTATATGCCATATGAAGAATATACATATATTGTCAATACTATTAACATTCATCATGTCACTTGTGGAAATTGAATTTGGGTGGGGAGGATTTCATTCCTTCCTTCCAAACACCATGATAACCCCAATTGACAAAATTAAAAAATGTTATAAAATAACATATATGAATTTCCATAACATTAGCACTACTTTTTAAAAAGCTAGTCATTACCAAACGATAATGATTATTATTTTGTTATGATAAAAAATGCTACAAAATAATATGTATGAGTACTACATCATTAACATTACTTTACTAGAAGTGAAGGGTGATTATGTGAAGAATGCTAGCAATTTTATGATATGGTATGTTAAAGGGTTGTATAGAGGAGCCTTTCAATTAAAAAGGTGTCACCAACTCTTGGTTAAAATCTAATTTAATGGAAACAAATTTGTAGTTGAATGTTATTTTCTCATATTAATTTTTTTTAATCCAAAAGTTGGTAGCATATTTGATTCAAAAGATTCATTGTCAAAAGAGTGTTTTTAGCTGAATTTTTTTTAGGTGAAAACAATTTTCAATTTAAACCTTCTTTTGAATGCAAAAAGGTTTTGTCTAAAAACCTTCAAATATATACACACATTCATATATAAGACTAAGGGAATAACCCCTAAATGTTTTCATAGGATTTTTCACCACCCCACCTCATTTGTCACTTACTCAAATGACTCATGTTGTCTATATGTTTGACTTATTCCTCCCTCGTCACTTGAAAGATTAAAATCATGATGATGATAGTGATAATGTGTAAGTGGTGAGGGAAAAACATCTCTATTTAATATAATGAAATTCCAGATTAGACTATTATCTAGTCAAAATAAAAATATTTGGTTTACGAGATCAAGATCTAACAATTATGAGTATTTTACTATTTTTTAGAGAGGAAAATATTAGAGAAATGGTCAATAACATTTATTTGTTTGCTTAACTCAAAAAAAATGATTAATTGAGTTAATTGAAAAAATGGTTGAAATAATTAATAAATGAAAATGATTTATTAATTATTTCTAGGAGATATGGTCAAAATAAGTTAAAAATAATTATTAAATAATTATTAAATAATGATTTAATAATTATGGCATGCAACTAGCTCATAAAATAGAATAAAAGATAGACCAACGACTTGAGAATTAGCCTCTTCGAGGGGGAAGCCTCCTTTACATCACATAAATGAACAATTCTTGGTATATATAGGAGTCTAAGGGGTCACAATATAATCAGAGTCTACATAACAATAATAATAATAGTGGTCTTCTATGGGGCACAAAAATAACAATATGGGGGCTACATGGGCACAACAATAACAATAGGGGGCTACACTAACAATAATAATAAGGGGGCTACATTAGCATTATAGGGACCTAACATGCCCCTCTCCTTAAAAAAAGTGTTGTCCTAAACACTTGAGTAGTTCTGAATGCTTTTGTAAAATTATCATCCTCCCATGTTGAACCTTCAGAAGGTAAGTTCTTCTAATTAATGAGATACTCGGAAATTGATCGATTATGTAGTTGTGGGTTCTTGTTTCCATGACTTCTTTCGGCTCCAATATGATTTTTTATTCGTCAAGTTCTAGCAATACTATTTGAGATGGAAGCTTGTCACCGATAAACTTCTTTCAACATGAAACACGGAAAATCGGGTGTACTCGGGAAGTTGCAAACAACTCCAATTTATATGCCATAGTACCAATATTTTGCAACAACTTGTAAGGACCATGGTACTTAGGTCATAATTTATTACCCATCTTAACTTTCTTGAGGGACATTTGTTTATATGGTTGTGGCCATAAAAATACCCAATCGCCTATATAAAAACTTCTTTCACTGTGATGTTGATATGCCTGTTGTTTCATTAGATTCTGCGCCAGAGTGAGGTTATCCTTTAAGAGTTGGAGAACTTGTTGTTGATGCTTGATGTGATATTCCACTGCTTGAACCTTAGAATTTTCTCTTAAATATGATGTGATGGATGGTGGATGATATCCATAAAGTGTCATAAATGGGGTCATTTTTGCTGCATTATGGAGGGAAGTGTTATACGACCATTCAGCTAGAGGTCACCAATTGACCCATTGTGTTTGTTTATCATATACAAAGCACCAAAGATATCCTTCCAAACATTTGTTCACTATCTCAATTTTCCCGTTAGATTGAGGATGATAAGATGAAATATGAGCTAATTGAGTATCAAGACAAGAAAATAATTTTGAACAAAAATTTCCAGTGAAAATGGGATCTTTGTCACTTACAATAATCTTTGGGTTTCCATGTAGCTTTTGAATTGTTTCCATAAATTCAATAACAATTGTATTGGATTTAAAAGGATGATATAATGCACAAAAGCGTGCATACTTGGTGATTCTATCAACTACCACCATGATGACACTCTTTCCTTCAAACTTGGGTAAACTTGTGATAAAATCCATTGGGACCTCCTCCCAATGCTTACTTGGAATGGTTAAAGGTTGTAACAGACCTTGGGTCTTAATTGTCTCAATTTTATTTTGTTGGCAAACCAAACCTTCTGCCACAAATTTCTGAATATCATATTTAAGGCCATCCCAAAAAATTCCTTCTTGATCCTGTGGTATGTTTTTAAAAATCCAGAATTCCCTCCCAAGGGGGAGGTGTGCAATTCCAAAAGAATATTTTGTTTGAGTTACGAATTCTTACAAATATATAAGTGATATTTGTACCAAGATGAATCATTTTTTGAGATAAATGTATCATGTGTACTGGGATCTTTTTGCAACTTTTTAATGTGTCCACTTCTATTCATCATTCTTTCAATCATCCCTTGCTTGAGTTATCAGGTCAGGTTGGATAATAGAAATGACAGAGAGAAATGCTTCCACATGCTCATCCTTTCTCGAGAGTGCATTTGCAACAAAATTTTGCTTCCCTTTTTTTGTATATGATTTCAAAGTCATGACCCAACATCTTTGTGACCCATTTTTGTTGCTCTTCTGAAGATAATCTTTGTTCCAAAAAGAAATTAAGACTATTGTGATCTATTTTTACCTTGAAGTGCCTTCCCATTAGGTAAGGTCGTAATTTCTTTAGTTCACATAGTATTGCCAACATTTCCTTCTCATAAATAGGTTTGTGTAAAAAATTTCCCTTGATTGGACGATTTTCAAAAGAAATGGATCTTCCTTCTTGCATTAAAATAACACCAATTCCATTTCCAGAGACATCAAATACCACAATAAAGGTTTTTATGAAGTTTGGTGTAGCTAAGATTAGTGCTTGGCACGTTTCCTCTTTAAGATGTTCAAAGGCCTTAGTTGCTTATAGAGTCCATGCAAATGCATCTTTGTTTAGTAATGTTGTTATAAGCGCTGCCATTCTCTCATAATTCTTAACAAACTTGCGATAATACCTTGTCAACCTGATAAATCCTTGAATATGATTTAGGGTTGTGGGATTTTCCATTCCTTAATGGATTTGATTTTGTTAGGGTCTACTTTAACACCCTCATGAGACACAATATGACCCAAATATTCGATCTCCTATACTCTTAAGAAACATTTGGAGATTTTTGCAAATAATTGTTTCTCCTCCAATAGTTTGAGCACCTTGTTAACATGTTGAACATGATCCTTCCAATACTTGTTGTAGATTAAGATATCATCAAAAAATACTAACACAAATTTTCTAAGGAAAGGTTTGAAAATGGAGTTCATTAAACCTTGAAATGTGGAAGATGCTTTAGTAAGGCCAAAAGTCATGACCAAAAAATCATAGTGACCTTCATGAGTTCTGAATGTTGTTTTCAGAATGTCTTCAATATTCATTATAATTTAATGATATCCTGAATGAAGATCCAACTTGGTGAAGTAAATTGCTCCATGTAATTCATCCAACAATTCATCAATGACAAGAATGGGAAATTTATCTTTAATAGTGAGCTTGTTGATCTCCCTATAATCTGGACACATACGCCATGATCCATCCTTCTTGTGCACCAATATTACTGGAGCAGAGAAAGAACTTTGACTAGGTTGAATTATATTGGCCTCTATCATTTATGCAACCATACGTTCAATTTCACTCTTTTGGGCATAGGGATATATGTAATGCCTGATGTTTGGAGGAAAAATTCCTGGAATCAAATGAATAGCATTATCATGATCACGAATAGGTGGGAGGCCTTTGGGAGTCTCAAATACCTTGGAATGATTGTCCAAGACATTTTGGAGATCTCGAGAAATATATGATTTTGATGTTTGAACCTCTGCTGAGCATAATTGTGAAATTACGCCCCATTGTTATTTCTATAGAAGCTTTGTCATGCCATTAGAGTTGATTATCTTTCCTAGTGTCCTTGTGATACCCCTTAATTCAACTTCCTTTCCTTCCAAAAAAAAAAGTCAAGAAAATAAATGAAATGGGTAAATATGTGAAAATAACATGATATTAATTAAATAATTTTCTAGCTTATTTTCATATGGGTAAATTAAATGGAAATAATTTAGGAAAAGTGGTTCACTAAATTATTTCTTATGGTGAAAGTGGGTTTTAATGTGTAAAACTCATACTACATGGAGTATTTTCATCATCCTAGTGGAAAATGGGTAGGTGATCACTTTTTGAGTGATAATAGATTCCCCTCAATGTATGAGTGTTAGGAACACATCGTATGGTCGAAATACATTGTAGTTTTTTTCACATAACACCAAAGGTGGAGTCATTGGAGAGAGAGCCATTGCAACAAAACGAAGAACCATGAGTGGAGGAGGCAAAACCTACTTGTCAAAGAAAAGTCGCCATACGATGTGTACATGTTCTTAATGAGGCGATGGAGGCATACCCATACGAGCTAAAACAACTCAATACAAAATATAATGGTGTGCCCAGCAATGTGGGTTTGATAAACATGATACATAGTACATAATATGTTGGCATCAATGGGACATAAAATGATACAATGATATATTGAGTATCATATACATGTGCTTAATGATGAGCCTCATCATTGGGTAACTATATGGATCTTATACACCATCAAGCTTACTAAAATCAACTCTTTTTATAATCCCTTACATGTTTTAATTATATTTTGCTTAATGAGATGAGTAAAAGTAAGATGTTATGTCTAGTGGTCTAATGTACATTGATTGCAGGTTTTTGGGAGCAAATCACGACAATTTTGGCTAATTAAGGTGCAGGAACTCGAATGAGACAAGAAGGATAGATTATAGGAGATGGATCTTCCTCATTAAATCCTAACTCATTCGAATATCCCTCAATCAACTCACACTAGCTCGGAGTTGCAGGCAGCCGAGTCATGAAGATCATTAGCAACCGAGCCAGTGATAGTTAAGAAGCGGTTCATCTTGATTTTTGGAGCCAAGCCTCCCTAGATTTAAGGAAGTTGTTGGAGACTTTAGTTGTATAAATAAGGAGGCCTAGAGCCTCATTGAGATTTAGAAATTTTATGTAAGAGCACTAAGCATTTTTGAGTTGAAGGATAGTAGCAAAACATTGTAATGTAATTTTTTTTATATCATAATGAGAATGAGCATTTCCTTGATCCAACATTGAGTTGACTCAAAGGGATGAAGCTCTTGGATTAGGGCCCAACCCTAGCAGAAGAGGTTCCTATTATTGTACTTGTATGCTTAGGTTATTTCATAGATTAATTGTTGAATTAATGTTGGCATTGTTTCATTGCAAGTTGTGGTGAATTTGTTTAGTTTTCTTCCATTTGTGCATAACTTTAGCAATAGATTTAGAGAGGTAAAGGAATGTCAAAAAGGCTAATAGAAGGAGTATCTTTCCTCACTCCTCCCTTCAGGGACCATGGTTTGAGGAAAAACTCCTATTCAACCCCAAAAAGACAGAATTATGATTTCGTATGGAATTTAGGGTTTTATGCTAATTAGGCCAGCATATTTTCAGTTTCCAAGAGTAGGTTTAAATTGTTATTTTTGATATCTCCAGCTTTGTATTAGATCTCAGGGTGTTTCAGAATATTTTGCAAGTATTTCCATAGATGAACTAGGCAACTAAATAATGGAATTTTGTTTTCTTATGATTGGAAATCTTTCTTGTTTGACATGTTTCATGGGTAAATGTCAGTGATGTTCGTATTGTAGGAGTTTCAATAGTGCAGGAAGATATCATTTCAGTAGCCCCAGCTTAACCTCATCCAACCATGATCACCAAAATACACTAAGTCCATAAACCGATTTATCATTCGATAATAACAACTTTCCATGTTTGTTGAGAAAATCCAACCATCTTACAAACTTTGGTTTTAGTTCTGAGGAAGTCCTAGCCACTCCCTTGCTTTATTTCTTCCATCATTCACCTTACCTAAGCCCTATACCACCTTCCAAATCACTCCTTATGCTTTCGGCCAGATCCTGTAGGAGCATTAGGACATCTTATAGGTGCATTAAGACATCCTATAGGATGACCTGTAGTGGCTTGTTTTGAGGCGTATTTGTGGAAAATGCATCCAGAAAGTTAGGAGAAGACCCCTGCTTGCCTCCCAAGCCATCAGACCCTTCACAACCATCTCTCTCCACACCTAACCCACCTTCCATACCACCAAGAAGATTTAAAATTCATATTTTCATAAACAGGATAAAAAGGAAAAAGTTTATTTTGTTCATTCATATGCACATCAGTAAAGTGTTTGATTATCTCAGATTGCATGCCTAGGATAGTTAGGATTACACATATGTTAGCTTAGAATTATTTTGAAGCAAGATCTCTTAACAAATAGTTATATGAGTGGTGTGTTTAAAGAATTTATTTAAGTTTTTCATTAATGCAGTAGACAATATTTCAATTCTCTCAATTAGGGTAAAATTCCCCTTTCTCCATTGGTAATCAAACTTCTTCTAAATCAATAGAAGGTTGGCTTGAGAAACCCTAGTGGTATATCGCCATCTCAGCAATGACAAAGAGTGGACCCATTGCATCTACTTGTGCATACAACACTATCACCTCCAAGTTTGTACGAACCTCGGGTTGATAAAGTAAAGTTGGTAGCCCCAGGAGTTGCAACATTCTTGCTCATCCATTCCCTTTTTGGGGGCCCCTGGTCATCCCTCCTGGTATACACCTTTTCCTTGATAATTTTCACCTCAGTACCATCCCTAGCCGACCAACCAACCATTTCAGCCATATACTTCATATCCTCAGTGGAATGCACCACCCCAGTGGTGTAGGCTCCATACAACAATGCTCCAGCTTTATTGCCTTCACCTCCTACTCAACCACAACCTTTACACCCTGCTCGACCTAAACAACCTCAGATTCCTGCCCAACCAAATCTGAACCCGAACAACAGACAAGAACATCAAGTCTACAATGGAGAGACATCCTACCCTGCTTATGTTGTGGAAATTCAGGAAATCAACCCGAGTTCTGGGAGAGTACTCTCAGACAACCAACCTCCATCTCCACCAAGGGAGAGTGAAGAGGAAAGAGAGGAAAGTATGCCTAGAGTGAATCGACCACCCTTTCCTGAAATATTAATTCATCCAGTCCAATCTACCCCAGAAGAGAATGAACTTCTGGGTGAATTGAAAAATATATGTGTTAGTGTCGGTATCTTCATCCCTCCATCAATGATCAAATTCTCTTTTTGCACGCATTTTAGGTGTCCCATCCGATCAGTTACAGTCCATTAGGTCATGGATCAACTGATGGTAGTGGTTCATTATCAAATTTCCCTCACGGTCTTTACCTGCTGGCCTATTTTCACAAGTTCAGGTCATTTACAATCAATTTTTGTCATTACATTTGCAGAAGCCATTATTAGGGTTTTAGGTCTCATTAGGTCTAGGGTTTGCCACCATAGTCATGGAAAAGCTCAATAAATGGTCAACAGGCAAATGAGGAGGTCAAATAAGTTCATAAAATCAAAATTTCAATGATGATATTCTCAATAAGTGAGTTTTTCCTCAAAACCATGTTTTGAGGTAAAATATAGTTTTATTTTTCTATGTATAAACTTTTATGTAATTTCAATTTTTTCGATATGTAATAAGTTCAGAGCTACTACCCTTGGTCACCTTGCCAACTCCAGCTACTACAAGAAACAAAAACATTAATGCATCAATTCATCAATCGATCAAGAAGAGTTAAACTGCAAAATGAAAAATAGAGCTTTTAAAAGCAAAGTGAAAGAGACTTTAGAAAAGTGGGTTTGTAAATGAAAAAATAAAACCAATGGGATATAAAGTCCTTCTTTGTGTTTCAAAGTCTTCATTTTGTACAAGAGAGTGAGCCAAAAGGAGAAAATTGGGTTTGTGGGAGAAAGGCAAAATTAAGCAAAAACCACGGAATTTTGGTGGCGCTACACATCTGGGTACTGGCATCCTGGCGCTATGCATCTGGCGTAGGTTTTAAACTGGATTTTGGTCATGCACTACGCATAGAAAGTGATCTATGCTCTTGGGAGGCAGCGCTACGCATCTCCCTGTGGATATCAAAATCAAATTTTATTGCCTTCCTCTGCTTCCAAATGCATAAGTAACCTCTCAACAAGTAAAGCCTCACATCTGGTCTAGCAAGGGATTTTTTCATCTATTGGTGGTGATTTGTGTGTCTAAAAAACAAACCCTAGTTGTCACTAAAATTTTCTTGCCAAAGTTGCATGGGGTTTTGTTTTCTACTATTAATTCCCCTTTGATTATCTTCCACACCCCTTTCCCTTCACTTGCCACTAAATTTCCCTAAATTCCTTCCCCTTTCTCTCTCCCAAAATCATTGGCATTCACTCCCTATTACCAAACCCTAAACCCTATACATTTTTCCTAAACATTAAACCTATACATTCCCAAAACCTTAATCTCATTTCCTATTCCCTCATTACATTCCCTCCACCATCAAACCCTCATTTACAATCATACCATCAGTTAATTCCTGATTTCCCAAAGAAAAAATAATAGCCACCCTATTCACCTTCATAATTTAAAAAAATCTCTTCATACTCATCATTTTTCACTCCAAATTTGAAAGTATGGAGACAGACTCAGCATATGAAAGGGATGATGAAATTGTTAGTGATTCTTCCCAAGAGGCTCATGAACCAAGAAAACCACATAAAGGAGGAAAACATATACGGGAGGAGCCCAACACTCTTACAGAGTTACTGGCTTGCCCTCTTGTAGTAACCTGTTTTAAACATCAGCCTTGTTACTAGTTTTGTGAAATGGTGGAGAGAGTGCAATATCACCATGAGCTTGCTAGGTTATTTGTTCTTCATCTTCACAATGGCCAGGTGAACCTAGCTAGTGTCTCTTTCACCTTGACACCTAAAACCATAGCAATAGCAACAGACATCCCTAATGTGGGTGAACAGTGGAATAAGGGGCAACATGTGGGCAGAGAACATTATGAGCCTTACATCAAGGCTAGTTATCAGAGGCAAATCAGTAGGGTATTTCCTTTCAAATACTTGCAAGATACTTATGCTCCACTCATGAAACTCATCATCAAATATTTCACTTGTGAGGGAAGGTTTTCCCGTCTATATACATACCATGTCAGATTGCTGATGGATTTCACAAGAGTGAGGATGATGAATCTCCCATACTTTATATGCAAGAATATTGAGAAGATGGCTCATTATGTGAAAAGGAAACCTCTTCCTCAGCAGTTCAGTAGCATTTACCATTTCTCATTGATTAAAATTGTTGTTTTGCATCAGCTAAGTTTGTTGAATATTTCATGGGATACTTTCATTGCACATGAGGTCTTCAAAAGACCTCAGGTGAGTCCATCGGTGCTTCATGAGGAAAGGGGTCCTTCAAACTAGCCAGATGTTCATGAGATTGAACCTATAGGTGTTCCAGTGTTTGTCACTTATGAGAAAGGCACAAGGATACTATTTGCAGCTGCTAAACGAGTATTATCTCCACCTGGGGTGGAAGGGGTCTCGTTCTCTTCACCAGACAACAAGAAAATGCTATCTTCATCGGGGGTGAAAGGGGATTTGCCTTCTTCTTCAGCAGAACAGGTACAAGACAGACGAAAGAAACCATTGCATGATGAAGGGCCTTCTGAAGGCCAAGACAGGGATTTAATTTCGATTAAGGAAGAGGACACTGATGTGGGCTCCCAAAGCTCAAGACTCAAGGATGAGATTATCAAGGAGAAAGAAGCTGAGATCCAAAGCCTATCACTTAACCTTGAGAGGGCTAAATGGGTCATTAAATACCTTGAGCAACAAAAAAAACAATTGGAAGACAAACAAACAATCATGGAGCTCCAAACCATAAGGGAAAACTGGCAATTGGCAAAGAGTAGGAAAATCAAGCTAACTTCACTATTGCAAGAAATAGAGGCTGGCCGAGAATCATGGTTAGAAAGAGTGAAAACCCACCTTGAGAAGCTTCTGGAAAAAGGCTAACAAGGAAAAGAACATGTTGCGCCACATGGCTTATCACTCTTTGGCCCGGAACAAAATTTGCAAGACAAGGATAAGAAGCCTAAAAGCCAAGTTAAGGAGAGCCTTGAAGGTCAAAAAATATAAAGATAAGCTCAAGATCTTGGCTGAAGCATCATTGGGGTAGCATAGCACATAAAGAGGATCACTCATGCCAAATTTCAAGAAATTTGGTGAATTTTTTGTCATTTTTGAATTTTTGAGGCCAAAAACAGGTTTTTTTAGCAAGTGCGTAGCACCACCAGCGCTACGCTTTTGATGGGGGCCTCCATTTGCAAAAAAAACTACATTTTTGGAATCACCATGAAAAATTATGCATTATTAGAAATGGCTGAGAAGTTTTGACAAGATCTGGACCTCCAAAAGGGCCAAAAACACCCAAAAAGTGCCCTCTCTGCCACTTTTTTGCCACACAGGAAGAAGTCTTGGGAGATTGCATTTTTGGATGGTCAAATGGACTCCAAATCAAAAAATTCAAGTTGTCCCAAAAATTATACTCACCAAGCTTTCCAATGAGCTATCCTGCACCTGATTTGGACTTCGAGAAGTCTTCCAAAACTGGTCTGGAAAAAGTGTTATGCATAGAATCAGCGGCACTACACATAGGAGAAAGTTTTGCCAATTTTTGCTCAAAACTCAAAATTTTCGCCTAGTTTTCTATCAGTTTGACTTTTTCTCTCTCATGGTCAAATTCATGATGTAAATTGATGTACTTTTATGTAAAAATGATGAAAATTGACAGATACATCAATTTTAGGTGGTTTTTGAACTGAATGAATTAGTTTCCATAGTTTTAGAGGCAAGTTGTTCCACTGCCTATTTTTCAGTTCCTAATTTAGATCTTGTTGAAACAACTCCTTGAATCATGGATTTGACCCCTAATGGCTAGCATAGGTGGTTTGGTGCCTATATATTGTACTTTCTTAGTCATTTGTCAAGGTTATACTCTTGTGGATGCATTGAGTTATTTTGTACATCACTTCTGCAGTTTGGCAAGGAAATAAACCAAGGTTTTGCAGCATTTTGTGGGATTCTTGTGGTAATGTGAATTAGCATTGTTTTCTTCTCTGTAATTTCAATTTATCTTATGTTTATGTGTGCCATTGTCCCTCTCTTTCTGTATAGCTAAATGAATCAAGTTTGAAAGGTGGAATTCATTGGTGTTTCAGTGCTCTACCTTGGGGTTTATTTGGTTTTACATGTTTTATATTGTTTGAAGAGGACTCATGACATTTGTATGCCCTCTCCATCTCCTCACCAGTGTTTAAACTCACCATCACAATCATTTCAAAATGCTAAAACACTTTCCTACCTTGCCCCACAGAAACCTCTGGAAATCTGTGTTGATTTCCCAAACCCAAAGCTTCCTTCCTCATTTGATACAAAAACTAACCATTAAAATCAATCAAATTCCTCTGATCAGACATACCTAGCCTAAAATTAGTTTTTATATCAGTCATCTCAAGCCTTCCTTGATATATTTTCATTGAGATTGACAAGGAGAGAGCCCTCTCCCGACCTGGTAGAGATAGCTACCAGGTTAAGCGTGGTTTGATGTTATCCTAGACCCGCCTTTCTCAGCCCGAGGTAGATTGAGGCCCTAACATAGTGGCGACCATACTAGGGAAGAAAAGTTTGTTTTTTGTTATTGTTCTTGCTTTATAAACTATAGACGAAGCCTGAAGTTAGCCAGGTAGCCTTCGAACCGCTCTTGCTCTGCAAGTGCATAAGTAGATAAATGTTGCTTCAGTTAATCTCCGGTTTAGTTCTATAAACTGAACATCTAACTTGCAAATGTCCCCAGTACATTAAATAATTCTAGACTTTTGGATGATGAGTTTAGAATTCAGTAGGCTGACAAGATTGTAATGTCAATTTGTTTTTTTTGAATATTTCAACACACTGGATTCCAGACGATACACTAGAGCCAATCTTGATCCTGATCCTCCTCCCGTGTATGAAAGCCCAAATCTCATTCCAAGAATTCTCTGCCAATAAATTTTTGTGATTCCTGTGTTTAGATCTCATTCATACCCAGTTGTTTTTGATATATTGAATATCTCTCATTTGATGAACATTTTGATCTATCGTTGTTTGAAACTAAGTTTGAAAGTGCAGTTGGTGCTACTATTCTATATCCGAAGTTTGTGCAATATATTGAAACTAAAAGAGAAAATAAATCAATTGATGCTTACATTCTAAATCTTCAAAATTCAATTGTGGCTACCAATATTCCTGAGTTCTTAGAATCTGCATCTGCTACTCTTGGTTCATTCGCTGTTGTGTCTGGCTAAGAAATTCCTACTGAGCCTCCTTTTATTCCCACCATTTCCATGCAGCCCACCATACCTATTCAGAGATCTGCAGTCTCTTCTCCCCGATCAACCCCTTCGACACCTCAAACATCAAATATTTCTTCATCCCCTTCGACACCTCATACACCTGCCACATCAACTTCTATCGTTGTTCCCAGTCCTCCTACATCCCCAAGGCCAGTTTTAAATCCACCTCGAGCAATGGTTGCCAGATATGCACCTCTTGTTTTGCCACAGAAATTGGATGCTATGCCTACTGATTACCAACGTAAAATCCCATTGTTTGATGCTTCCCAAGGTATCACAACACAACAACATGTTGATAGGATGATTGATTTCTTTGATATTCACGAGATAGATGAAGAGAATGTGAATATGAGATTATTTGTTCAAACTTTTGGAGGCGGAGTGTGAAAGTGGTTCAGAGCATTGCCTGCTGGAACTATCAATACATTGGCCGTTCTTCAAAGACAATTTCTGAATCGTTGGGAGGTAAAGAAAAATCCACTTCAAATCCTTCTGAGTATGAAAACATAAAGAGGAATGTTGGTGAAAGTGTCCAAGACTACTGTGTTAGATTCAATACTGTTTATAATGCCATTCTAGCTGATATCAAGCCACCAATGGGGCTTGCTTTGATCAAATTTCTTGATGGCTTTGATCCCGACATGGCATATCAATTGAGAGAAAGATACCTGGCTAGATTGGAGGACATGCAGAAAATCGCAGTAAGTATTGAAGCAAATCTGCTAGCTAAGAGAGCTAGAACAAAGACCGAGAAGAAGGTGACCATAAAGGAAGAAGCTTCTTCCTAAGATCATTTTCTTCGTAAGCTTGAGAAGATGTTCGATAGATTTACCATTGCAGATAAGCCCGAGACACAGGTCAGAAATCCAAATTTTCGTGGTTAGAAGCAACCACAGTTCAAAATCAAGCAACGAGAGCAAAGAGCTCAAGATCCATCAGCTCAACAGCAAGTCAAAACATCATTACAGCAGAACTATGTCCATGGCATTGAATCAGAGGATGATGAGACTCCAATAGGAGAGGAGAATCACTTTTTTACACCAGATGGTTTGCCAATTTATATCACTGAAGATGAAGAGTATTCAGAAAGTCCAGCTGTACAAAAAGATGAAGATTTTATATTGGCAAATGAAACAGTCCTAGAAGAGGAGTCAGATGAATATTAGAGAGGATACATGAATGCATTGACAGCACAACAAAGACAGCACTCACTTAGGAGTAGGGATGTACCGATTAATCCAATTTAGAAGTGGAAGGAAGCAACACCACCAAAGAATGATTCTCCAAAGTGTTCAGAAAAAGGAAAAGGAGCTAGCAGATCCTACTTCCAGCAAAGTACAATCAGCAAATGAAAAGTTAGATCAGCCAAGTGAAACAAAGGAGAAGATTGAAAATAAGGATGCTCCAGTCAAAGAGGTAGAGAAAACTACAACCTTTAGCTTAGAAAATGAGATTGCTAAGTTAAAAATTTCAATACCTTTGACTGAATTAATGAAGAATAGTAGTTATAAAGGTCAAGTGGCAAAGCTTTTGAATATAGACCCCTTGTCTGATATGGTTAATGTGGAAGATCACCAACTCGAGCTTACCTTTGGTACGACATTAGAAGGTCAATCTGAGGATAGTGATGTAGCCCCTTTTTACATCAGCCTTAGATTGCATGATTATGTTTTGCACAACGCCATGTTTGATTCAGGAGCATCTCACAACCTGATGCCAAAGGCAATTATGGAAAAAATGGTTTTGGAAATCACTCGCAAGTACCATGATCTTTATTCCTTTGATTCGGGTAGGGCCAGATGTATTGGTCTCACTAAATATTTGGTTGTGACTTTAGATCAGATTCCAGCGAAGAATGTTCTTATGGGTGTAGTTGTGGCCGACATTCCCCCTAGATTTGGCATGCTTTTATCTAGATCATGGGGTAGCAAAACTCAAAGGGACATTGCAGTTAGACTTCTCCTATGCCACTATTCTCATCTTTGGGCAGTCAAGGAAATTATATAGGGAGAAAAAGATGAAGTATATGATCACGAGCAAGGAGAAACCTTTGAATCATCCAATTAATTATGTACATACAGATTTAGAATCTTTTGTTCTTTATTCTGACAGTGGTTTCAATGATGTAAATAGTCAATTAGTTGAAGTTGAAGAAATACCAGAGGTAATAGAAAATTTCAGAGTTGTACTTGATCAAGAGAGACAAAGGATTGAAAATACCGTTGAACAGTCAACATTCCACCAGCAACAGAAAATTAATGGACAACAGCCAAAGGTAGAAGAGCGGGCATAATTCCAGCACTTGGAGGAAGAAGCCAGTTTGTGGAGTATGGACTTTGTTGGAGCAGTAGGTAAGGAAGGTGCCAGAATTGATATTTGGATACGCAACCCTATTTTCTCACCAAATAAAGTACCGAGTAATGTAAGAGCTTGTTCTTATAAGTTGGCTTTTGATTGTTCCAATAATGAAGCCGAATATGAGGCACTAATTGCAGGCTTGAAAATCCTTAAGAAGTTGAATGCAAAAAGAATTTCAGTTTATGGCTACTCCGAATTAGTAATCAATCAAGTTAAAGGTGAATACCAAGCCAAACATCCTTGAATGAGGGCCTATTGTAATGCGGTTTTAGATATTTTGAGATTTTTTCCATATTATACCTTGACATGTGTTCCTAGTGTACAAAATGTTATTGCAAATTCCCTTGCTACAACTGCAAGTAACTTGAAGATTCCGATGAATTCAAACAATAAGTTTGAAATTCATGTGAAACATCGCCTAGCTATCCCTGATAATCTAAGATATTGGGAGGTGTTTCAGGATGATAAAGAGATTGAAGAACTTCTGCAAAATGAAGGCAAATATCAAGACACTTCTATAGATGGCGAACAAGATGATGGTAAACCAGACATGGAAGTAAATCAGATGGAAGTTTTGCAGCTGAAGGACAATGACATCCCTAAAGGCCTTATACCTTTAGAGGAATTATTTGACCAAGATGATGTAGTCCGGAAGCCAAGTTTAATGCCGATCGAAAAGGGAGTTGAAGATGTGAATATCAGAACATCAGAAAATTCAAAGATGGTGAAGTTGTCAAAGGCATTACCTCCTCAGGTAAAGGAAAAATACATGTTTATTGTCCTCATTCACTGATGTATTTGCATGGGACTATAAATATTTGAAGGAGTACAATAAAAGTATAATTTAACACATCATTCCAATTAAGCCAAATCAGAATCCATTTCGCTAGAAGTTAAGAAGGATTAATCCATAGTTGCTGCCATCAATAAAGAAGGAGGTGAACCAATTATATAAGGCTGGTATAATCATTCCAATAAGATTTTCAAAATGGATTTCCAATTTGGTGCATGTGCAGAAAAAGACAGGTGAGATTAGATTATGCAATTATTTCAGAAATATGAATAAGGTATCTTTGAAAGATAATTATTTGTTGCCAAAAATGGACCACATACTCCAAAGAGTAGTTGGGGAATCTCGTATGTCGCTGCTCGATGGGTATTCCGGCTACAATCAAATTTTGGTCCATGAGGACGACAGGGACAAAATAGCATTCACCACTCCGTGGGGGACATTCCATTATGCCAAGATGCCATTCGGTTTAAAGAATGCTGGTGCAACTTTTCAACGGGCTGTGGATATTGCCTTTACAAATGAGAAAGATGTATTTTTAGTAGTGTATCTTGATGATTTTACAATTTTTTCCAATTCAGATGAGGAGCATCTTTACCATCTGAAGAATGTTTTTCAGCGGTGCAGAAAATATGGTATATCTCTTAATCCAAAAAAGATTTTGTTTGCCGTGGATGAGGGGAAGCTTCTTGGTCACATAATATCCAAGGAGGGAATTTGCAACGATCCTGCTCCAGTTGAAGCCATTCAGAAAATTGATTTTCCTCGTAGTAAAAAGGAGATCCAAGCATTCAACGGTAAGATGAATTTCTTACGTTGTTTTGTGGCAAATCTAGTTGAAAATTTGAGGGAAATTACAAACATGTTGAAGAAAGACAGTGTGGTAAAGTGGATCAAAGAAGCCATCAAGTCTTTCAATTTGGTAAATTTGGCTCTTTCTTCAACTCTGATTTTAATCAGCCCAGATTATTCCCATGATTTCATTTTATTTTCATTCACTTCAGAGCATACTATGGCAGTGTCCTAATGCAGAAAAGAGACAAGCTTGAGAAGCCAATTGCCTTTTTCAGTAGGACAATAAGAGATGCATCCTTAAAATATAACATTATTGAAAATCAAGCTCTTGCCTTGGTTAAAGATTTGAAATATTTTCGGGTATATATTCTGCACTCTCATATTCTTGCTTATGTCCCTAACACAGCCGTCAAAGATGTTTTGGTACAGAAAAATCCGAAAGGGAGACAAGGCAAAAGGATCACAACTTTGTTAGAATATGACTTGGAGATAAAGCCAACAAAGCTCATCAAGGGGCAGGGTCTAGCAAAACTGATGGTGAAGTCTAACTTCCATGCCTTGGACATAAACTTGATTTCTTCTATTTCCGAAGAAGATGAAGACAACTCACTCGTTCAGGTATCTGAAATTTTTCTCCATTCTCCTTGGTATTCAAATATTGTATATGTGCTCCAACACCTTTCACCACCACCGGGGATGGCTAGAAATAAAAGTAGAACTTTGAAATTAAGGGCTACTAAATTTTGTATTATGAATAATGCATTGTATTGGAAAGATCCTGGAGGTATGTTGTTGAATTGTTTGGTTGAGGAGGAAGCAAAACAGGTCATGAATGATTTTCACAAGGGAGACTGTGGAGGCCACCTATTTTGGAAAACGATGGCTAATAAACTTTTGAGAGTAGGGTACTATTTTCCTACCCTCTTTGCTGATGTTTATAAAACTGTTACGAGTTGTCACGAATGCCAATTTTTTCAGGGAAGAAGAAAATTACAGCCACTACCTCTCAAGCCAGTTGAAGTAAGTGCTCCGTTTCAGTAGTGGGGCCTATATTTTATTGGAGAGATTCATCCTACATCTTCAGCTCAGCACAAGTGGATCTTAACAACAACGAATTATTTTACAAAATGGATTGAGGCATCCTCACTCGGTGGGCCACAGATGCGGTAATAATTTAGTTTCTCGAAAATAATATTTTGTCACGTTTTGGTTGTCCTAACAAGATGATTACAGATAATGCAGTAGCTTTCAAATCTAAAAATATGATTGATTTTTGTAATAAATAACAAATTACCTTGGGGAATTCTACTGCATAATATCCACAAGGTAACGGATTGGCAGAATCTTTGAACAAATCATTAGTCAACATCATCAAAAAGCTGCTGGAAACAAACAAAAAGAGATGGCACAAGAAGTTAGTTAATGCACTATGGGTAGATAGAGTAAGTAAGAAGAAGTCAATTGGCATGTCTCCGTTCGAAATAGTATATGATATTGACATGGTGTTCCCAACATCTCTCGCAGTCCCGGTTATAAAACTTCTGCAGGAAGCTGCCAGCAAGGAGGATCATTTTAAGCAAAGAATAAACCAAATGATCCATTTACAACAGACGAGAGAGGAGGTTTTTCAGGATACCTTCAGGCTGCAAGAGAGAATCAAGAAAATATATGATCGGAAGGAAAAGGAAGATAAGTTTTAGATTGAAGACATAGTGCTAAAGTGGGATGCTAGAAACGAGGACAAAGGCAAGCACGCAAAGTTCGAGAATCTGTGGAGGGGACCATATAGAATTGCTGCATATCGAGGTGAAAATGCTTTTCTCATTAAATAAATGAATGGGGAAGATTGTCCAGGAGGGCCGGTCAATGGTTGGCTGCTGAAACAGTATTATCTTTGAGAAATTTCCTGGACCCAAACCTTCCTTCCCATCTCATCCAGCAACCAACCATTAAATTCAAACAAATTCATATGAGCAAGCATACCTAGCCTAAAATTAGTTTTTATATCAGTCATCTCAAGCCTTCCTTGATAAATTTTCATTGAGATTGACAAGGAGAGAGCCCTCTTCCAACCTAGTAGGGCTAGCTACCAGGTTAAGCCAAGTTTGATGTTATCCTAGACTTGTGTTTCTCAGCCTGAGGTAGATTTAGGCCCTAAAACTATGTGTCAAAATTCCACTTCTCCAAGCCATTAAGGATGTACCTATTTACAACAAACTGATTAAAGAGAAGTGTTTCAAACATTTAGGGAGGTGAAAAAGAGACACCCCTACCATTAATGTCATTAGACAACTGTTCGACTTCATTTTGGGACAGGTAATTTGCCTAAAGCATTTAGACCCTGGAAGCCCTGTAGTAGATGTGCACATCAATGGCAGCATTTCCCCAAACATGTTGATTGATCTTGGGGCTGCCATTAATGTAATGACTAAGGACACCATGCTCAAGCTGAATCTCCAGGGTTCATTAAGGAAGGCCACGACAATCCTATAGCTTGTAGACCGATCCATAATAGTCCCTCAGGGGATTGTTGAGGATGTGATGGTCTCCATTGACTCTTGGAATACCTTGCAGGCTTCCTAGTTATTCACCCTAAGGCCAAGATTAATGGTTATCTTCTCATACATGGGAGGCCTTGGTTAGCCACAGTCGATGCCTACTTCAGTTGTAGGGATGGAAACATAACTATAAAAAATGGGCATCTATCTAAGTAGTTGGTCTTTTACCCTCCTTCTTAGCTATATTTAGAACATGATTTACCTTTATGGCTAGAAGAGGAGGAAGGAGATGAAGTCTACTCAACTCAACTCTATACCCTAGAAACTGCCATGGGAGGAGGACAACCTAATGAAGATGATTTGATTGAACACATCCTCCAAAATCCAACTCCCAACACCTTGTCCTTAGAAGAAGTAGTGAAGGAAACTAAGAGAAACCATCATATTGATCTATGCTTAGCTTATTCAAACCCTACATGTGTCAAGACTATAGAATTTGGCCCTGAAAGAAATTTGAAAATCAACCCCTCTCTTTTTGTACACCAACAAGAAGAGTTATGTAACATGCTAAGGGAACATTTGGATGCCTTTGCTTGGAGTTACAAAGAAATGAAGGGAGTGCACCCCTTAATGTGTACTCACCACATTTATATCAAATAAGGTTGCAAACCAATCTAACAACCCCAAAGGAGCATCAATCTAGCTATCAAGGATATAGTCAAAGAAGAGCTGCAAAAGTTGTTGGAAACAGGATTCATTTACCCTATCTCAGATAGTGAGTGGGTGTCTCCTTTAGTGTTGGTTCCAAATAAAAATTGGAAGTGGAGGATTTTTGTTGATTACAAAGAGTTAAACAAATCAAAAAAGAAGGACCGTTTCCCTCTACCTTTCATTGACCAAGTGTTAGATGGCCTGACAGGGAAAATGTTTTTCTCTTTCTTAGATGGGTTCTGTTGGAGTCAATATTTGCATACTCCCACCACTGATCAAATATGCTCTTATAAAGTGGCCTGAAAGTGGCGCTACGCGTAGGTCCAGTGGTGCTGCGTGTAGGGCAATTTGGCTCAAGATGCCTATTTTGCCAATTTTCGACTATTTTCATGATTTCTGTCTCATGATGGACGATTCACTAATGTAATTAATGTCATGGCTTGTAAATGTTATGGGCAAACACTTGTAGATGGTAGATTCATTAGATTAAAATTGGTTTTGAGGGTAATGAATTAGTTTCCCCTCTTTTAGAGGCAAGTTGTTTGGTTGCCTAGATTCCAGTTCCTTGTTTAGAAATGGTTGAAACAACTCCTCTTTTCATGTTTTCGACCCCTAACAATTAGGATGAGTGGTTTGGATGTCTATATCATGTATTCTCTTTATCATTTGAAAAGTTTGGATTCAGCTAGATGCTCATGTACTGAATATACATCATCTTGTAGCAATTTGGCAAGAAACTAAATAAAGTTGCAACGATTTTTAGGGGATCCATGTGGTATGGCCTTTAGGATGAGTTTCTTCTTCTGTTATTATGTTTTCATTTTTTTCATGTATGCCTCTCTCATGTAATTGCTTCTAATTGGATGTTTTCAAGTCAGATAGGTGGAATCCATTAAGCTTTGATGCTCTGCCTTGGGAAAACACCAATATTTCATGTCTTTTCTACTGTTTAAGAAGGATTCATGACCTTCTCATGCCCTTCTTAACTCCTCACCAGTCTAGCACTTCACATCATCAAGCCTAAGGTGCTAAAGCTTATGCCTACCTTGCCCCATAGAACACCCTACAATTCTGAGTTAGTTTCCCATCCCTAAATTACCCAGCTCCTCCTGATCTGGCAAAACACCGGCAAAACCTATCAAAACCTTTGAGCTACTATACCTAGCATAAAATCTTGTTCCTGATTTAGTCATCTTGGTTGAGATTCATACGAAGAGAGCCCTCTCCTGGACTGGTAGGGCTAGCTACCAGGATAAGCTTGGTTTGTGGTTACCCTAGAATTGCCTCCCTTCAGCCTGAGGTCAATCTAGGTGATAATAGGTTCAACAAGTACAATCAAATCCAGATTAGCCTAGAGGACTAGGATAAAACCACCTTCACCTATCCTTGGGGTACTTTCTCTTATAGAGCCCTTCCTTTTGGTCTATGCATTGCCCCTGCCACTTTCCAAAGGGCAGCCCTGAGTATCTTTGTCGAGCTAGTCCATGATGCAGTGGAAATTTATATGGATGAATTTACACCCATGGGTGTGATTTCTAGGAGGCTCTCTCCAACTTGGGTAAGGTGCTGAAAAAATGCATTGAAATGAACTTATCCCTTAGTCTTGAAAAATGTGATTTCTTGATGACTACAACGACTGTTCTAGGTCACTCAATATCCCAGAAAGGGTTGCAGGTGGACCCAAATAAGATAGCCATCATTCAAAGGGTCCTAGCTCCGTAAAAAGTAGAGGGATGTCAGAAGTTTTCTAGGTTTAGCTGGATACTATAGGAGATTTATAAAAGACTTTAGAAAGTTAGCTTCTCCTTTATTTGGGTTATTGGCCAAAGACTCCAAATTTTTATGGTTAAAAAGCTGTCAAGAAGCCTTGGACACCCTAAAGGACAAGTTGACTACTGCACCTATTCTCTGAGGCCCAAATTGGGCTCTTCCTTTCCATATACATGTCGATGCCTCTGATAAAGCCATAGGAGCAGCTCTATGCGAGATAGATGACAAGCTACCTTATGCCATTTATTTCATCAATAAGAATCTGTCAAAAGCTGAGTTGAACTACACAGCAACTGAAAAATATCTCCTAGAAGTTGTGCATTTATTGAATAAATTTAGGCATTACATTACTAGTTACCAAACATTTGTGCATATTGACCATGCTGCAATTAAATACTTGATGAATTAACTTGATGTAAATGCTCGGATTATTAGACGGTTACTTCTATTGCAATAGTTTGATTTAACTATCATCAATAAGCCTTGCAAGGAGAATGTTGTTGCAAAGTTTTTATCCATATTGACTTTTCCTACGGGGGAGGAAGGAATGGTTGATGATCAATTACCAGATGAACACTTATTCACCATTTCAGTCCTCTCTCCATGGTTTGCTGACATAGAAAATTACTCGGTGTCTACACAGTTTCCACTAAATTTGTCCTCCAAGGAAAAGAGAAAGATTGTAAGGAAGAGTGCCCCATTCACCTGGATTGGGGGCAACCTCTTCAAACTAGGCCCAGATCAAATTCTGAGAAGATGTGTCAGGGAAGAGGAAGTATTTTACGTCCTTCTAACCTATCATGATAGGCCTTGTGGAGGTCTCTTTGCAGTGAAAATAACAACATTCAAGGTACTACAAGTTGGTTATTACTGGCCCACTCTTCACCAAGATGTGAGGAGATATACTAGTCAGTGTGATCGGTGCCAAAGGATGGGGAAACCTACCCCAAGGGATGAAATGCCTCTGCAACCTCAAGTGAATTTTGAACCATTTGACAAGTGAGGCATGGATTTCTTCGAACCCATTGATCCTCCATCTAGGAAAAAACATTACGTCATTGTGTGCACTGACTATTTAATCAAGTGGATTGAAGCCAAGGCCATCAAAGCAGCAACAAAAGAAAAAGTGTCTGAATTCTTAAGGGAAAATGTATTTTATAAGTTTGGGTACCCTAGAGAATTGGTCATTGATCAAGGAAGTCAATTTACATCTCACATGATTGAGAATTTTTTAAGCCAGCACAAGATCAAGAAAAAAAAATCCACTCCTTACCACCCTGGTCTATGGGAGGAAAACACTGTTGTCCATTGAATTTGAATACAACACCCTAAGAATCGCAGCACAACTAGATCTAGATCTCACTAGGGCACAATAAGAAAGATTGCTCCAGTTGAATGGGTTAGATTAATTTAGGATGCATGCCCTCCTGCACACAGAGGTGACTCAAGTTCAAAGGAAAATTTGGCATGACAAGAATATAAAGGACAAACAATTTCAAGAATGTGATTGGACTTTGTTGTATGATTCCAGGTACAAGGATTTAAAGGTAAGTTAAGGACTAGATGGTTAGGGCCTTATGTCATAGAAAAATGTCATGATAATGGTGTTGTATAGGTAAGAACCATTGATGCAGAGGTTATTTCTTTACTTGTCAATGGGTATAGATTAAAGGTCTACAAAAATTCATCAATTGCATCAGCAAGACAGTGATGGTGGTGGAGCGAGTCTCAACTTCCACCCCACCAAGTCCCTAAAAAAAGAACAAACAAACAAACAAAACAAAAAACAAAAAACTCCAGGAGGCACTTGAGTCCCACTGTTGGGTTGAAAACCTCTTGAGGTGGCCCAATGGTTTTGAAAAAATAGAATAAAATAAAAAGATCTTTGGGTGAAAACCTCTTTTGAGGTACCCAGGGTAGGTAACTAGGATGAAAACCTCCTTGGAGGAAGATGAGTTTTTTTCTAAAAAAAATGAAAAATAATAAAAAACAGAAATAAGGGAAAAGGTAAAAAAATGTTTTTTAATTTTGTTTTGCACGTGAGCAAGAGAAGGATAATCATAGCTTGAGAGGAACAGAGGGACCTACAAGATCAATATTCCAATCCCTCCGTCTCATATTTTTCATTATTTCATAAATTCTTCCATTTATGAACCCCTCCAGCTCAATTTACATAAGCTCTATTTTTCTATAGGATTCCCTATAATCCTACAGGTTTCCCTATAAACCTACAAGAGTTTCCTGTAGGAATTACGATGGACTTGAAAATCCCAAGAAAAATTTTCATAGACAAGGGGATGGCAAGCATGTGTCTGAAAAAAACCATTCACTCCACCACATCATCGCCATGCCGAGATGAAATAGGATTTAGGAGATGGAGGGCAAGCTCTGGCGATCGGCGGCAATGGCGATAACCTAACCCTAGATTATCTTCGTTCAATCCCTGTTCCCCATGGCAGGTAACAGGCCGGGTCCATGGTTCATGGGTCTTTGACTACGCGGGCCCTTCGAGCAGACAACTATTATCCCTTTGTATCCTGGCTACTGGTATACCCTAGGGTTTTCTACCTTCCCGGCTGAACATTATCGTGCTATTTTATCCTTCCAACTTTGTTGTCAGTCCCCTGGTCAGCAGTTTGGGATCTGCTATTTTGTCAAGTTGCTATGGTTGTGGAGGACCTCGTGGACTACGTGGAGGACCCCATGCCAGATCAGGATATTTGGGCATACAATAACCGACCAGCCATGGATCCCTGGGGCAAAGAACCAGCTATAGCGACAGTTGCCTCCAGCACACAGCCCCACTCGCCGCGCTCAGGGAAGAACCACCATCCGGATGTCAACTTGGCGAACCTTCCGGTCCTTGAATGCCCGCCTCTCTCGCTGGCCACGCTCCATCTTCTGGGATCCTACCTGCAGACTTCTCCATCATTCGACTCACCTCTCCCAACATCTACTTAGCTCTCCCTATCTACGCCCTCGCCTACCATTTAACCCTCGAACCCATCATCCATTTCATTGGCGCCGGTAAACCCTTATGGCCCGCTGCACCCCACTCGTCCCATCTTTCACCCCGGTTCTTGCAGTTTGAACCCCCGCTCCCCCATCCGCTCGGGATGCTTCAGTTCCCCGCTACTACCTGCTCGTTCGGTCGGGTCTGCTCAGCATAGTACCTCTGACCCGTGCCGCAAGCTCCTTAAGGACTTCCCCATCGACAAGCGCTCAGGAAAACAAAAGAAAGGGAGGTGCCTACGAGCCATCGACTCTGATATCAACCTAACTTTCGGGGAGGACGTTCAAATGGCGGATGCTATGGACACTGCTCGCAAGGTTGTGGTCGGCCGGGTTCGCAGTCAAACATATTCTGTGGAAAGATTAAAGCAATGGACGGAGGAGATTTGGGGATCTTTGCTAAAGGAATTACCAGCCATCGGAGTCTTGGCGAGGGGATGGTTTGCCTTACAATTTGATTGACCTGAATACACACAATGGATTCTATCCCAATTCTGGCATATTGAGTTGGCGCTGGTTCTGCTGAAGCGTTGGGATCCACTATTTGACCCGGAGCGAGAACAATTGGGTGCCGAGCCTATATGGGTTCACCTACTGGGCTTGCCCATGCAATACTGGACACCCCAAGTATTCAAGCGCATAGGAGATGCGTTGGGCACCTATCTCGAGCATGATAAATCCTATGAGCAGACTAGAATTATGACCATGGCTAGAATCCTTGTTCACCTCAACACCAAGGTTGGGCTGGAGGAGAATATTACCCTGCATCACAGACACTTTTCGTGCAAGCAGCTGCTGGATTATGAAGGAGTCTCGTTTCGATGTCGAATATGTCACAAAGTCGGCCATTTGTACAAGGACTGTCCACTACTTTCAGGAGTGACCTCGGAAACTAAAGGTGCTAGACAACAACCATCTGTGGAACAAAACAGAGCTGACATCAATCAGGAAGAAGGCGATGTGACTCACAGTGAGGCCCCTGCGAATGCGGTACCTGAAGGCACAAAGAAGACAAACAACAGAAGGAAGGCTACATCGACTCCTGCACCACCTCGCACCTGGTCCAAGACAGCAGAGGATGCATCATCTGCTCCGGGGAAAGAAATTCAATTGCTGACCGGCTCTCGAAAGAAGCGGCGGATCGTCCTCTAGGTGATTGGATGATCGAGGAATTTTCTCCTACAGGGACGTACAGATATTATCACAGACCATATATAGATGGACCACTTCAGTGAGGCAATGGCCTCAATATCAGCAATTTTGAAGAACAAAAAATATTTTGTTTATATTTGTATATATCGCAGTATATTACAGTAATGAACTCATGTATAGCAATTATGCACTTTTATGATGGACTCAGAACCTTACTCAGTATCCCTATGGGAACCTTATGCATTTTTTTGCTTTTTGAACAGTGGCGACCAGCCACAATACAACATATGCCTATGGGCATCAACAGCATGTAATTTCTCATCAATAGAAATTATGAATTTTCTTCTTCGGGAAAAAATCATCGCCATTCCTTTCATCACCATGTCACCCCTGCATCCATCCAATAAGCCAATTCAAAAAAAAAATACACTTTACAAAAGAAAAAGAAAAACAACAAATAGAAGAGGGAGAAAAGAACGAATCGAGGACAATACCTGAAGACCACAATCCTCACCCACCTTTCTCTACAACCCTTCTCTACTCATGTCAACAACCCTCATGCTCTAGAAGTGAGGAAAAGTATGAAAGTTTAGGAGAGAGCCAGCTACAGGACATCCTGTAGGTTTCTCGTAGGAAATCCTGTAGCAACCTATCCCACAAAGGAAACTTCACAAGTTTGCATCCATCTTTAGCACAAGGATTCCAAGGTTGAGGAAGCTCCTCCAGAGCTCAACAGCAACAACAAGATCACCAACATCAATCTCTAGGACCTGCACATAAAAAAAACAAGCATCAAAAGAGGCCAATACATTGAAGAATATGCAGCAAAAATACAGCATAGATACATCACTCTTGAGCATGGATCATCATCAAAGCATCTTACCCACAGGTGTGTCATCTTACTCATGCTCTTTCATTAGTATGATATGATAAAAACTGTAGTATTATGTGAGATTTGGTTTTATATGTAAAGGTGGCCAGTTAACTTGGCCACCTTCGGCCAATCGACGAGGAGAAAACAATTAGACCACTCCACACGTGGCAACAGTCAAATTAGAAGAAAAAGGGGATAAGGCCAAAAATGGTAAAGTTACGGAGGAAGGAAGTGGGAGATGATTACGAGGTAAGGTGGAATGATGGACTGATAGTGGGACCAATGGTCCAAAAGGAGGTGCTCGTACCTAGACAACCAACACACCATCCCACATGATCATCCATATATAGAAATAAAACATTGATTCCCATACAAAGAGAGCATTAGAAATCTCGAGAATTCATCAAAAAGAGGTAGCTCTCAGCCTTCTTGAAGCATCACCTACAGGAGACAGTCAACATATACAACGTACAAGATCTACAAGATCCCATAGGAAAACTTATAGGATCCTACAGGAAAACCTGTAGGATATAGAGGAGTCAACCTATAGGACTATCAGTGGGCACTAAGGGAGGATAAATCAAAGGTTATCCTCACCAGAACATAACAAGTGAGGTCGAAGCTATACCTTCCATGTTTTCCAGTTAAAAGAAGAAAAATCCTGAATTTGATGAAGGATAATTGCAGTATAAGAGAAGTGTATTGGAAAGTTAACATTCAAATCTCTCTCACCTACCATAATTCTTGAATTGTATCCATACAAGCCTCCACAATTACCAGGGAAAGATGACAGGAGGTGTTAACAAGAGAGAACCCACAAGCACAGTAAGGATCCAACGGCATCGTCATGTAGTAGAAATTTTCACAAGGCACCAATGGATGGGATTCTTTGAGAGGATGAGAGAATATGATGATGAGGTGGCCAGATACTTTTCTCTCTCACTCGTACCCCTCACTAGGACCCATGCTTCTGTTGTGGTGAAAGGCCTATCAATAGTAATTACCTCTGAAGTTATAAGCAAAATCACTACACTCCCTTTAGGGTTACCTTGGAGAAAAGAAGATAAGGGTAGCAGCACCCTTTCAAATAAGAAATTCCTTTTGGAAGGGGAGGAGCCAGCGGAGGACAAAAATGGGGTTAGAAGGGAAATCATTCCATACCTTTGGAATGAAGTTAGTTACCACCTCATTAAATACATATCATGTGAAGGGAGATACAGTGTGGTGTATGGATACCACTTCAAACTCCTCCAAGAACTGAGATTTGGAGAAGACAGACCTCCTCAAAATAGATTAAGTATACCCTACTTTCTTCTTCAATCAATGATAAACGTGAGCATCAAAGTACAGGAGGGAAAACATAAAAAACTATCCCATCATGGGTTGATCAAACTCATCCTAGAAGATGCTCTACAAAACATAAGACTCCCTATTACATGGAAAACCTTCAAAGACATCTAGGGAGGAGGATAAATTCAAGCTCTTGAATATGACAAAAGCCCTAGTGCTAATGAGAGGGAATAAGAAACACAAGAAGAAAATGAAGAGGAAAAAGAGGAAGAAAAGGAGGAGGAGAATGAAGACGAGAAAGAAGAAGGAATAAAAGAAGAGATAGATGAGCAGAGTGAGGAAATAGAGGAAGAAGAGGAAGAGGAAGTCAAGAATGGATAAGAGGAAATAGAACAGAAGGAATAATATAGGTCTAGAGTTCAAGTCAAAGAAGGGGAAGAATCACCAAGGGTATCTCTAGAACCCACTGAGAAAGAGGAAACAACTACTCTTACTGCCCTAAGTACACCTATCAAGTCAAAAGGGAAGAGGTAAATACAAACCCCACTGTACTTCAGGATAAGAAAGAGCACGAGGATTAGGCAAGGAAGACCTCAAACCCCCACCAAAACTCAAATTGTCATTGAATATTCACCGAAGTAGCAAGAAAAGACAACTCCTCTAGAGAAAAATGAAGGGGAAGGATCATCAGAACAAGCCTCACCCAAATCTCTGATCACTTATGTTAGGAGGCCTGTCACAAGGTCAGCCTCATCAAAAGGAAAAGGTCTCCTACAGGAAACATAGATATACCTACAGGAAGCAGAGGCCATCATATAAGAAACTTTGTTAAACTTACAGGAAACACAGAAAATGGACCAAGAAGGTATCACTCAGCAAGAAGCAAAGAAAGAAGACCCAGAACTGAGAGAACCTAGTCCACAACCCAACCTCAACTCCTACTACAGGTTCATTGAAGGAGGCAGGGTAATCCCACAAAAATTTTCCATCCCCTTATTCTTTGAACTTGAAAAAGAGAGGGCAATGATGCACAGGTGGATGCAAATTGCCAAATCAAAAGGAGTGGAGGATGTAGGCCACATGGAGGATAAATTGGAGGAGATGCGCAGAGAACTGAGCAACATAAGGGTTAGAGAGGCAATGATGAAAACTTAGTTAGAAGCATATAATTCATGGCTAAGGGGAAAACTACAAGAAAGGGAAAGCCAGTTGGAAACTATGGCTAGTTTATCCTTGGAGGAAATCTAGTGTAGGATGCCAGCAGAGTCTTGTGCCTTGTATCTCAAGGAACAATCTCTACAATTCCAAATAAATATTTTAGCACAGAGAGGCACTATGCCCTTCCAAGACTATAGAACTATCATTGATATTTGTGATCAAAGAACCTTGGAAGATAGAGCAAAAATTTCTAAGTTTTACCTACACAACTTGGCCTTGACAGATTTGAATGTGTGGGACCCAAATTCGAAACTAGGAGACTTGCAATTGATGGCCTTAGCATCATGGATGAATCATGAGGAGGAAAGAGCTATAGAGAAGAAAATGGTAATGGAAAGAGAAGAGATAGAACCCCTTATGATCAGAGCTAAACAATCTAACCCAATCGCTGTCATCAACACCCACAACCTGATTGCAAATGATCCTAAGCTTGCACCTAGGTATCTTGCTTCACAAGAAAAAGCAGTCACACACTTTGAAGACATTCAGATTGTTAGGAGACGATAGCATGCAAGCTTTCCAATGGAGGTGGAACAACTTGCCTTATAGCCTAAAAGTCAAAGAATACCATTCTCCTCACAGAATGAGAGAGGCACTAAATAGGACACCCATGTATAAGCAGGCTCTAAAAACACTCAAAGTCATTTGGATTGGCTTGAGACTCAGTCCACCACTGCTTTTAGGAATGTTGGTGATCTAGGTGGATATTGGTGGCCACCCGCCAATTCCACTTGGACCCCCACCATTGTTTCTTTTAGTTTTTTAATTTCCTTAATTGTAGCACAATTTACTATTTTTAGCAGTTTTTCGGGTCCTCAACATCCAGAGCCGTTTTGAGGCCATAAACGACGTTTTTTTGGCAATCTACTGCCAACAATTTTCTATCTAAAATCGTCTTATCCATGGTAGCCCTCAGAGAGATCTTTCCAACGGTTATCATGTGCGTCAAACAAAGATAATATGACCAAGTCGCGACCCCGAGAAGTTGGCTGTCCAACTCACCCCAACGGGGCCCATAAACTCTTAGTGTTACATCTCCTCGGCTTAGGGTTTTGGTTGTTTAGGATTTTATTTTATATTTCAATAATAAAAATTCCCTTGAGCCTCATTGTAACGTAGTTCAAAGGCATGTAGACGCCACATATCTTCTCAGAGATAAGCTACCATCGCCCAAGCTAGTCTTATTTCCATTCTGTTTGAAAGCATATTTCAGTATTTGATATTAATGAAATGAAGTGTTATTTCTACTGCATCTTTGTAATGATGGTTATATCTGTAATTTGTTGCGTTCATGTTTAAATCCGGATTATTGGTATCAGAGTGGTTTGCTCTTTCTTTGCTTTTCTATGCATGTCCCCAATGAGGTTTGGATATAAAGAGTTAGGGCTTGAAATGGTCAAACCTTTGCAAGACCAGCCTCACAAATCCCGACAGCCTCCCATGGTGGATGAAAAGAAAGATGATGGGGCAGGAGATCCTATAAAAATCTTGCTTGAGGAACCCCTTCAGTGAAAAAGGAACATGATGATGGACAACTTTTCCCAAATCCTTCAGCAGCTACCCAGGGGCGATGCATCTACTTCCGGCAGCTACTTTAGAAGTGCCACACCATTTAAGGCACAAGTTACCTTTGACATTCCCATATTTGAGGGTCAGATATATGCAAGTGCTATAGATAAATGGCTAAATCCGCTAGAAGGATATTTTTCCATTCATGATTTGCCAGCTGAGAAAAGATCACTTTTTCACTTCTCAAAGCAACCCCCACATCAAGCACTCGTGGGAACTCTTTCCAGGATGCCATCAAGGAGTAGTACTACCCTTTCAGGAGCTATGAGGATAAATACGTAAGGTGGACAACACTGCGACAGGGAAGGGCCCAATATGTGCCAAAATTTACCAATTTTTTAATACCCTTCGCATGAAGTTGGGTATCAAGGATTCTGACAAGCATTTGGGTCTCAAGTACCTCAGCTTCTTACACAGGTACATCCAGGATGAGATAGAATTCCTGGACATCTCTTCGCTCAACACGACATACCGATATGTGGTTAAGATCGACCAGAAGTTTAAACAGAAGAAGCGAGACTTTGGATCTCCGAATCCAAAGCAAGGGAAAGGTGCCCCCAAATTGCAGAACAAATGAAAAAGCCAAGGCGGGGTGGCCCATGACAACTCGCCAAAGCCGCAAGAAAAGAACAACACTAGGAGGCCGAAGAAGGACATGGGAAAGTGGTGTGAGTTCCATAAGAGCTCCAATCACAACACAAGTGAGTGTCAGGCCAAGCAGTCACTAGTGGTCAAACTAAAGGCTTCAGAATCAGATGCATGTTACGACTCTGATTTAGAAACAAACAAGGGGAATGACAAAGGTGAGAAGATGATCGATGCGGAGCCCAACGACACCATTTCCACCATAAAGATCTACAAGGAGGAACCCGAAGATCCAGAGGAGGAGAAGTGCCTCTTCCACTACTAGATGTGGGTAAAGGGTTCCTTGTTACAGTTCATTTTCGATAGTGGGAGCCAAAAGAACCTCATTTCGGCAGAGGTCATCAAGCATCTAGGCTTACCAACCACAACACATCCACAACCATACACGATCAGGTGGCTTCACCAAGGACAGGATCTTTGCATGAGCCAAAAGTGCCACCTTCCATATAACATTAAGCCCTTCACGGATGAGGTATTATGTGACGTTGCTGCCCTTGATGTTTGTGATGTATTATTAGGCCAACCATACTTATGGAAGTGACATGATGTGTATGAGTCAACGCCTCGTGTTGTTATTGTTACTTTGGAAAATAAGTTGTACAGGATACCAGAGGTAGCACCGCCTATCGCCATATCTTTGGTTATTGCAAAACAATGCAGTAAGCTCATTTCCAAAACCGGGAAATTTGTTTTCTCGATGATACGTCCTCAAGGAAAGAAGAAGACGGTGGCCACGACCTCCAGACAGGGCCCCTCCACATGGCAACAACAGATGGACAAGGTCATGGAGGAGTACGAAGACATCTTCACCTCCCTCACAGGGGTGCCTCTGCACTGTCAGGTCAAGCACTCCATCGATCTAACCCTAGGTGTGTCGCTGCCCAATGGACCAATCTATCGGTGCTCTGTTCGGGAGAATGATGAAATTAAGAGGTAGATTCAGGAGCTACTGCAGAAAGGTCACATCCGTCCAAGTTCATCGCCCTGTGGGAGCCCGATCATGTTGGTATAGAAGAAGGATGGGACTTGGAGACTCTGTATTGACTACCAAGCACTGAATAAGATCATTGTCTAGAATAGGTACCTGATCCCACGTATTGATGACCTTCTATACCAACTAAAGGGGGAAAAATATTTTAGCAAGATCGACTTGAAGTCCAGCTATCACCAGGTACCAATTGAACCTTCCGATGTGTGGAAGATTGCCTTCAAATCTAAGGAGTCCTCTTTTAATGGTTGGTTATGCCTTTTGGGTTGACGAATGCTCCTGTAACCTTCATGAGGCTGATGGATGACATCTTGTGGCCATTCACCAACTCATTTGTAGTGTATACTTGGATGACATCCTGATCTTCAGCTAGAGTTGGGAAGAGCACCTCCACCACATCCAACAAGTTTTCCAAACATTGCAGCAACACAAGCTATGTGCCAATTTGGAGAAATGCACTTTTGGCATGACCCAGGTTCAGTACCTGGGGTACATTATTGATGAACGAGGGGTGCATGTGGATCCAGCCAAGATCTAAGTCATTCAGGATTGGCTAGCCCCAACCATTTTGACAGAGCTTCGTAGCATTCTGGGCCTTACCAATTTCTACTGCAAGTTCGTGTTGGGATTCTCTCATATCACTTGGCCCTTGAGTCAAGTCACCAAGGGAGGAGCGAAAGAAAAATTCTTTTGGCTTGAATCTCAACAGACAACATTCACAGAGTTGAAACATCACCTTTGCTCTGCACAAATGCTCACTTTACCAGACTTGCAACAACCATTTGGGATCAAGATAGATGCCTCTGACTATGCTATTGGGGTAGGCCTTACTCAACAAGGGCATCTAGTGGCATATCACAGTGAGACACTTTCAGACACAGTTCGGGAGTATCCCACTTTTGACAAAGAGATCTATTCCATTGTGCAGGTTTGCCGACAATGGAAGCATTACATTTTGGGGAAGGAAATGGTCATCCACACAGACCACCGACCCCTATAGTTCATATAGACACAAGGGAAGTTGCAGAATGATCACCATCAAAAGTGGTCCACATAACTATAGTAGTTCCATTTGAATATCAAGTATAAGAAGGGTAGCACTAACAATGTTGCAAACTACCTCAACCGACCACCGATCATGGCGTTAACCACCATGCTCAACTCTTGTGGGCACGAGACTTTTGATTGGCCACTTCTCTACAAAAAGCGACCGAGAGGTCGGCTGCACATACCAGATTCTCTTGGAGGGTCAGCAAGTTCCAGATTTTCACTTGCAGGACGCCCTGCTATGGCACCTGGGACACCTTTGTGTTCCTTCAAGCGAGCGAGCCAAGATGATTTGGAAAGCGCACTATAGTCGGGCCGCTAGGCATTTTGGGGTCGAGAAAACAATGGCAGTATTGCAGAAGTATTTCTACACGTCGAATCTTTGACAAGATGCCGGGAAGTACATCAGATCTTGCACTACCTGTGTCACTGCCAAACTGACCATCAAGAAGCAAGGCCTCTATACTCCACTGCCTACCCTTAGTCGACCTTGGGAATCCATCTCCATGGATTACATGTTGGGCCTTCCTTCTATTAAGCATGGAAATGATTTTTTTTTTGTGGTCGTTGACAGATTCTCGAAGATGGCCATTCTGGGGGCCTGCAAGAAGAATATCAAAACAGAAGCCACTACTAAACTCTTCTTTGAACGAGTGTGGGTACACTTTGGGATCCCACAGTCTATCATCTCAGATCAGGACAATAGGTTCCTCAGTACATTTTGGTCCAGTATCTAGTCGATCCTAGGCACCAAGCTCACTAAGTCCACATATTTCCATCCCCAAACTGATGGCCAGACAGAGGTCATCAACAAGATGATCGTACACATTCTACGCATGTACAACTCAAAGCATCCACGCACATGGGATGAGATCCTTCCTTATGTCCAACACAGCTATAACTGGGATCTCCACAGCTCGACTGGCCACAACCCTTTTTAGGTGGGCTTGGGATTCCAGCCACTTTGTCCCATTGATGTGGCCATACCATTTGTAGCTACTCAGGTAGATTCGGCTCATGTCTAGTCAGAATCCGATAAGGAAAACAACTTCATTGAGCACATCCAACATATTCGCTAACAAGTCCATGACATTCTGGAGAAATCAAATGCCAAGTACAAGCAGCGACATGATCAACATGGGTTCCACACAAGTTTCGGGTGGGCAACAAAGTCTGGTTGCATTTGCAGAAGGAATGCCTTACCGGAGCCTATCGTAAACTCAGACCACTTTGATATGGTCCTTACACCATTACCAAGGTTGTGGGCAACAATGAATTTGAGCTCAGCATTCCCCCATTCCTTGGCCTACACATAGTGTTCAATGTGGACCGCCTTCGACCATACTTCCCAGCATTTCTGGACACATCAGACATTGCAGAACAACTCACACCTACAGAGTTAAATCTAAATTGCATGGAGAAAGCCACAACTGATCAGATCATGGAAATGCAGATCAAGAGCACTCGCCAGCAGAATATCCAACTGTATTGAGTTCTCAAAGCAGGCCAACTCCTTCACCAGGGCAAGTGGCTCACCAAGGACCAAGTTCAGCAGAAGTTTCCTCATCTCATGGAGGAACTCAACGCAATGTGGACCATTGCTTCCTAAGGGGGGAGGAATGATCCAGGTGGATATTCGTGGCCACCCGCCAATTCCACTTGGACCCCCACCATTGTTTCTTTTAGTTTTTCAGTTTCCTTAATTGTAGCACAACTTACTATTTTAGCAATTTTTCGAGTCCTAAACTTCCGGAGCCGTTTTGAGGCCCTAAACGACATTTTTTTGGCAATCTACTGCAATCGATTTTGTGTCTAAAATTGTCTTTTACATCATAGTCCTCGGAGAGATCTTTCCAATGGGTTATCATGCACATCAAATGGAGATAATATGACCAAGTCGTGACCCCGGGAAGTTGCCTGTCCAACTCACCCCCACGAGGCCCATAAACTCTTGGTGTTACATCTCCTTGGGTTAGGGTTTTGGTTGTTTAGGGTTTGCTCTTATTGTTCAATAATAAAAATTCCCTTGAGCCTCATTTTAACGTAGTTTAGAGGCATTTAGCTGCCACATCTCTTCTCATAGATAAGCTACCATCACCCGAGCTAGTCTTATTTCCATTCTGTTTGTAAGCATATTTCAGTATTTGATATTAATGAAATGAAGTGTTATTTCTACTGCATCTTTGTATTTATGGTTATATCTGTAATTTGTTGCGTTCCTGTTTAAATCTAGATCATTTGGAAGGAAGGAAAAAAGAAGTGGAAAGAGATAGAGAGGAAGGTAGGATTTTATTCATAGAAATAAGAAACTACAATAGAACCATGGGATATCAGTGAGGCCACCAGAGCAATGAAGGACCTGGACATAGATTAAGTTTTTCAGAGGATGAGCAACGCTTTTAGGAGGGGGGTGATGATGAGCCTCATCATTAGGTAACTATATGGATCTTAACACACCTCCAAGCTTATTAAAATCAACTCTTCTCATAATTCCTTACATGTTTTAATTGTATTTGGCTTAATGAGATGAGTAAAAGTAAGATGTTATGTTTAGTGGACTAATGTGCATTGATTACAGGCTTTTGGGAGAAAATCATGGAAATTTTGGCTAATTAAGGTGCAAGAACTCGAATGAGACAAGAAGGAGATATTATAAGAGATGGATCTTCCTCATTAGATCCTCACTCATTCAAATATCCCTCAATCAACTCACACTATCTTAGAGTTGCAGGCAGCCAAGTCATGAAGATCATTGGCAGCCAAGCTAGTGATAGTTAAGAAACAATTCATCTTGAGTATGGGAGCCAAGCCTCCCTAGATTTAAGGAATTTGTTGGTAGCTTCATTTGTATAAATAAGGAGGCATAGAGCCTCATTAGGATTCAAAATTTTTATGTAAGAGCACTAAGAATTTTCGAGTTGAAGGATTGTAGCAAAACACTGTTATGTAATGTTTTTTTATATGATATATGAGAATGAGAATTTCCTTGATCCAGCACTAAGTTGACTCAGAGGGCTGAAGCTGTTGGGTTAGGGACCATCCCTAGCAGCAGATTTTCCTCTTATTGTATTTGTATTCTTAGGTTATTTCATAGATTAATTGTTGAATTAATGTTGTCATTGTTTCATTGCAAGTAGTGGTGAATTTGATTAGTTTGCTTCCATTTGTGCATAGCTTTAGCAGTAGCTTTAGAGAGGTAAAGGAATACCAAAAATGTTGATAGAAAAAGGATATTGCCTCACTACTCCCTTCAGGGACCATGGTTTGAAGAAAAACTCCTATTCAACCCCAAAAAGATGGAATTATGAATTCTTATAGAATTTAGGGTTTTCTGCTAATTAGGCCAGCATCTTTTTAGTTTCCAAGAGTAGGTTTCAGTTTTTATTTTTGATATCTCCAGCTTTGTATTAGATCTCCTAGTGTTTCACAATATTCTGTAAGTATTTCCATACATGAACTAGGAAACTAAATAATGGAATTGTGTTTTCTTATGATTGGAAATCTTTCTTGTTTGACATGATTCATGGGTAAATGCCAGTGATGTACGTATTTCAGGAGTTTCAATAGTGTAGGAAGATAGCATTTCAGAAGCCCCAACTTAACCTCGTCCAACCATGATCACCAAAATCCACTAACTCCATAAATCGATTTATCATTCCATAAGAACAACTTTACATGTTTGTTGAGCAAATCCAACCATCTTACAAACTTTGGTTTGAGTTATGAGTAAGTCCTAGCCACTCCCTTGCCTTATTTCTTCCATCATTCACCTTCCCTAAGCCCTATACCACCTTCCAAACCATTCCTTATGCTTTTAGCTAGATCCTGTACGAATAAAGGGGATCGTGTAGGAGCATGAGGACATCTTGTAGGTGCATTAGGATATCCTATAGGATGACTTGTAGTGGCTTGTTTTGAGGTCGATTTGTGGCAAATTCATCCAGAAACTTAGAAGAAGACCCCTACTTGCCTCCCAAGCCATATGACCCTTCAAAACCATCTCTCTCCACACCTAACCCACCTTCCTTACCACCAAGAAGATTTAGCATTCATATTTTCATAAAAAGGGCAAAAAGGAAAAAGGTTATTGTGTTCATTCATATGCACAGTAGTAAAGTGTTTGTTTTTCTCAGATTACATGCCTAGGATAGTTAGGATTGCACATATGTTAGCTTAGAATTCTTCTGAAGCAAGATCTCTTAACAAATAGTTAGATGAGTGATGTTTTTAAAGCATTTATTTAATTCTTTTATTAATGCAGTAGATAATATTTCAATTCTCTCAATTAGGGTAAAGTTCCCCATTTTCCATTGGTAATCAAACTTCTTCTAAATCAATAGAAGGCTAGTTTGAGAAACCTTAGTGGTCTATCGCCAGCTCAATAGTGACAAGGAATGGATCCATTGTATCTACTTGTGTATACAGCACTGTCACCTACAAGTTTGTATGAACCTCGGGTTGATAAAGTAAAGTTGGTATTTGTAAGAGTTGCAACATTCTTGCTGCAATATTGGTGCTCATCACCTGGAATAAGAAGGCTAGGTAAAATACAATGAATGTTGTTGAGTTGAGTACATAAGACCAATTACCCCCAAGCTAATGAGAGGGGGATATCACAATCAAATAGTCATTGTTGTATAGGAAATGTATTTGAAGACCTCAATGAGCTAGTTGAAGGAGGAGCTCATGTGGTGGGCTCTGCGATCGGTGGAAATTGAGCCAGTAAAATCTACTGAACTACACCTGAGGCTGGATCATGAAGTACTGACTCCCAGGCATGTGGGGGGCTACCTAAAAGGCCACTCCCTCATGAAGTCTAGGAACATCTCATGAACACCCAATAAATGCTAGGAAAATTTGCGGAAGCATTAGACTGACAAGTGCACGATTCTCGATCATGTGATAATGAGTTGGACTTGAGTGTGCAAGAAACAACCCAGTCAAAAGGGAAATGATGGTTCCTTTTCTTGATTCGAGGAACCTACTAATGAAGAAATTGGATCCAAGGTACAACACCCTCTAGGCCACTCTCTTGGAATAAATGTGTTGAAGTCGATAGGGGAGGGCCCACTAGAGACGAGGAAATAAGGAGTTCTCAGCAAAGGTGCGAGGAATAGTAATATGATTGATAGAGATGAACACCATGGATTATGATGACAAATGAGTGGATCGGTGGGGTTAGTAGACTTCCCTTGTTAGAGAATAACATGCAAGGTTGACTTGGTAGTGACTGATATGATTTCGAAAGGGATGGTCAATTACTCAGACGAAAGCTTTTCAAAGATGGATCATGACATTTGGAGGTCAAAATATTAGCAATACGTGATGGGTATGACACACAGAGGGGATGATATATAGTAACATGACTCAATGGGGTTGTTAACATACTCCATCAGATGTAAGGATGACTCATCTTTGATGTTATGAACAATGCTGACTCAATGATGTTGCAACTAATAGAACTAAGTACAAGGGGTACAAGGCCCTCTCGGGGTCAACCAAGAGGTAATAAGCGAGGGGAGTCTGGGGGGAAATGAGTTGTAAACATAAGGATGAGAAGTGCAATTTTTGAAAATGCAGCAAGGAATTCTCAATTTGATTTTCCTCGATTAAATTGAGAAAATTTGAATTTCCACATCAGCAGACAACTTGGATGATGTTAACTTGTGTGACATGGCTTGTGTCACCTTGTTTACTTAGTAAATATGAGTTGGAGTTAGATTTCAATTCTACATGTGTGATTGCTAATTTGTAGCAATCAAGGTCAGTTATCTCAAGTTGTTTTCAATTAAACTAGTTCCAACTTTTAGAGGAACTAGTGGAAGGTCAGTTAAGTCGTGGGACTTCAATAAAACTCACTGATCATCCTATTAACTTATTAATCTGCCCAAAATATCTAGTACATGAAGAGTTCGAGTTACCCAGTTGAGGTGGAGATTCCAAGCTAATGTAGCATCAAGTGTAGACTAGTTTTAAGTGTACAAGTGTCGTATGCATTTGGATGATCAACCTAGGGAATTGTGCAATTCAATTTGAGCAATTTTCTAAATAATAGAGGTTGAATTCCTCAAGGAACAATGCAAGAAAATAAGAGATCAAGTAGAGGAAAAATTTGATTAAGTATGGATCAAAGGCCTTCAGTGAGCAGAGAGATAGGTTATGCACTTGCAAGGTGTGCTCAGTTGAGAAAAGCAATTGTATTACATCTCTATTCATTTGATTAATTCAAGCAGATATTTGGGTTTTTAGCATATTTCTTCCCCAGATAAAAATACTTGTTTCATGTGTGTTATTTATTCTTGCATATCTGAGAATTTTGTTCTAAATTGTGAATTAATGTTCGCAGAGTACTAGAGTAGGTTTTTGTCTTGTGATTTTGATTAAAACTTCATGAGAAGTTGCAAATCTACAGCCTAATTTCTACAACAACTGATGTTGGCTCTGGTTATGAAAACAAATTGGACTCCCAATCTAAAGGGGATGGAACGGCATGAACACCAAAATGGAAAGCAATGATAGTGTCAGAGTGCTTATGTGAAGTAGGAATTAACACTCAATAGATGGAAAATGCAAGAGATGGATGGGTTGATCCATAATTATGCAAGAATGAAAAAAAATATAGATATAACCATAAACACAGAGATACAGTAGAAATAAATCTTCATTTCATTAATATCAAATAAATGAAAGTTGCTTACATACAAAATGGAAATAAAGTATCTTAGACGATGGTATCTTATCTCTGAGAAGAGATGTGGTAGATACATGCCTCTGAACTGTGTTGCAATGAGGCTTAATGGCCCTTTTATTATTGAACAACAAAGGGGAACCCTAAACAACCAAAAACCTAACCCTAGGAGATGGAATTCCAATTGTTTGTGGGCCTCGTTGGGGTTAGTTGGACAACCAACTTCCCGAGGCCATAACTTGGTCATATGATCCTCGCTTGGCACATACGATACCTTGTTAGAAAGGTCTCTCCGAGAAATACAATATTTTTTGCAGGCTCCTACCTATGGCTTTGGGCATACTATAGACCTAAAAAAATATTGTTTAGAGGGGTCAAAAAACCTTGGAAGTTATACCAAAAAAAATAAAAATAAATATATATAATATTATATATATAATAATATTAGATAAATAATAAATAGTAAATAGTGCTATAATCAAGGAAACTTATGAAACCAGTTGGAGGTCAAGGTGGAATAGGTGGGTGGACACCAACATCCACCTGGATCATTCCTCCCCCCTTAGGAAGCAATGGTCCCTATTGCTTGCAGAGCCTCCATGAGGTGAGGAAATTTCACTTGAACCTGGTCCCTGGTGAGCCACTTGCCTTGGTGAAGGATTTGGCCTGCTTTCACAACTCAATATAGATGGATTCTCTACTGGTGATTTTTCTTGATTTGTGGATCCTCTGCTGGGCTGAGGTATGTTGGTGTCAACTACTCAGCAATGTCTTATGTGTCCATCGAATGGGGGAAAGTATGGTCATAGTCAGTCCACATTGAATATTGCGTGCACTCCAAGGAATAGTGAATGTTGAGCTCAAAATCATTGTCTCCTATAGCCTTAGTGATGGTGTAAGGCCCATAACAGAGTGGGAAAATCTTTCTGTGGGACCAACGAGGTGCTCTTTTTGTAAATGTAACCAATCTTTGTCGCCGACTTGGAACTTGTGTGGCACCTAATGTTGATCATGATGTTGTTTATACTTAGCATTTGCTCCATCCAATATGTCATAGACCTACTGGTGGATGTACTGAATGTGTTCAATGAATTTGGTAGCTTTGTTAACTTCAGGCTGGACATGAGCCGAATCTTCTTCAGTAACTGCAAGTGGTATGGCAACATCAATGGGACAGAGTGGCTAAAATCCTAACCCCACCTGAAAGGGGTTGTGGCCAGTTGAGTTGTGGAGAGCTATGTTGTACCTATGTTTGAGATAGGGGAGGCTTTAATCCATGTGTGTGGATGCTTTGAATTTTACATGCACAAGATGTGGATGATCATCCTGTTGACAACTTCTATTTTTCCATCAGTTTGGTTGTGTAAGGTCGTAGACTTGGTGAGCTTGGTATCCAACAATGACCAGAGGCTTGACTACAATTTACTTAGGAGTTTGTTGTCTTGATCTAAGATAATGGACTGTGGGATCCAAAAGTGTACCCATAATCATTCAAAGAAGAGTTTGGCAGTGGATTTTGTTGTGATAATATTCTTTCAGACAGCCAGAATGGCCATCTTACAGAATTTGTTGACAGCCACGAAAACACAGTCGATGCCATGCTTGGTAGAAGGAAGGTTTGGCATGTAATCCATGGAAATGGGTTCCCAGGGCCTGCTAGGAGTAGAAAGAGGAGTATACATGCCTTACTTATTGCTTTTAGGTTTGGAAATGGCATAGGAAGTGCATGATCTGATGTAATTCCAAGCATCTTGTAGAAGGTTCAACCAATAAAAATACTTCTGAAACACTACCACTATTTTTTCTACCCCAAAATGTCCAACAACCCAACTGTAGTGCACCTCAAAAATCATCTTGGCACGCTTGCTTGAACGAACACAAAGGTGTCCCAGGTGGCATAACAGTGTGTCCTAGAGGTGAAAGTTTGGAACTTGCTTGCCTCCCAAAAAAATCTAGTATTTAGTGTTGAATTCTGGATCACTCTTGTAAATATGTGGCCATCTCTAATTCTCATGTCCACAAGATTCGAGCACAATGGTCAGCGGCATAACCGTCAGTCGATTGAGCTAGTCTGCAACATTTTGGGTGCTTCCATTCTTGTATTTAATGTTCAAATGGAATTGTTGTAGATATATGGATCATTTCTGATGATGATTGTTCTGTAACTTTCCTTATGTCTGTATGAACTGTAGGGGTCGGTGGTCTGTGTGGATGACTATTTCCTTCTCCATAATGTAATGCTTCCATTATTGGTAAGCCTGCACAATGGAATACATCTCTTTGTCATAGGTGGGGTACTTTTAGACTGTATCTTAAAGTGTTTCACTGTGATATGCCATCAGATGCCCCTGTTGGGTAAGAACTACACCAATAGCATAGTTAGAGGCATCCACATCAATTTCAAGTGGTTGTTATACGTCTAGTAATGTGCTCACTGGTGTAAAGAAGAGGTGATGCTTCAACTCGCAAAATTCTGCCTGTTGGGATTTGGATCAAAAGAAATTTTCTTTTGCTCCACCCTTGGGATTTTACTCAAAGGCAAAGTGATACGAGAGAATCCCAACACAAACCTGCGATAAAAATTGGCAAGACCCAGAAAGACGTGGAGCTCTTTTGGAGTTTTTAGGGCTGGCCAATCTCGAATAATTTGTATCTTGGTCAAGTCCACATGCACACCCTGATCATCAATTATGTACCCCATATATTGAACCTAGGTCATACCAAAAGTGCATCTCTCCAAATTGGAACACAATTTGTGTTGTCACAGGGTTTGGAGGACTTGTCGAATATGGTGTAGGTTCTCTTCCCAACTCTAGATGAAGATTAGGATGTCATCCAAATACACTACCATGAATGAGTTGTTGAAGTGCAACAATATGTCGTCCATCAACCTCATGAAGGTTGCAGGGGCATTTTCTAACCTAAAAGGCATGACCAACCATTCGAAAAGGCCCTCCTTGGATTTTAAGGAAGGAGGGTTCAATATTGGATGCACGCCAAGGAACAATGGAATTTTGATCTCGAAATCATTGTCTCCTAAAACCTTAGTGATGGCATAAGTCCCATATCATAATGGTCAAAGCTTGCGATGGGCCCTAGTGACACGCTTTGTTTGCAAACGTAACCAAAATTTGTTGCCCACCTAGAACTTGTGTGGCACCCGATGCTGATCATGACACAGTTTGTACTTATAATTTTCTATGTCCAATATGTCATGGACCTGCTAGCAGATGTGTTAAATGTATTCAATGAAGTTGGTAGCTTTCTAAGCTTCAGACTGGACATGAGTCAAATCTTTCTAAGTAGTTGCAAATGGTATGGTAACATCAATGGGACATAACGGCTGGAATTCCAACCCCAACTAAGGGATTTTAGCTATTTGAGCTATGGAGAGCTCTGTTGTAGTTGTGCTAGACATAGGGGATGATTTCATCCCATGTGCATATATTCTTCGAGTTGTACATGTGCAGGATGTGCATGATCATCCTGTTGACAACCTTTATTTGGCCATCAATTTGGGGGTGCAAGGTCATGGACATAGTGAGCTTGGTATCCAACAATGACCAGAGGCAGGGAAAATTTTAAGAACCCCCCCTAAATTTATAAGTATAATAAATAGGCGAATCTCCATGGTATATAGGGAAAATGGAAGGCGATTTTATCAATAATATAATATGTATATATAATTTTTGGGCGAATCTCTCACCACGCATGGCGAATATTTTACTCAATTATAAAATCTTGTAAGATCTTGGTATTACCATGGGTTATCATAAACTTGGAGCTTAAAAATTACTATTACTAATTTACAAAAGTTAATAGTTGATTTTTATTTTAACCAAGCGAAAATGTTTAACATACATTAAATTACAACATCCAAAGCCCCGAGAGGAATCAAATATTTTTTCACTCTATGCTAGTTTGCATATCATGATATCTGATACCTCTCGGGGGTTAGTAGATCCAGAGCAAAGATGGATCTATGCTGGTTTAATTCCCCCATTTAAATAGGCTACATTCCAGGTGAATACCATCGGTCAATACCATGTGCCATTTTGGTGAATACCATGGGTCAATACCATGTGCCATTTTTATTTTTATTAATACTAATGTTAGGGTTAATAATGTTTTTTTTGCATGGTATTAATAACAATCTAGTCCACGGTATTTGTCCCATAGTAATTTTCCCATAGGTTTCACCTATTTTTTGAGTGTTCGTAAATATAAGGTGGCTTATGGAGTAAATATAAAAAAAAAAAATGTTTTATTTGTTTACCATACCTCTCGTTTGTTTATATTTTTATTAATTTACCATACCTCTTTTACAAATATGGTATTTTCCCCATGGGATTCACTTAAATAAAACCTCTTTCTTGAGCCTTCATAAATAGAACGAGGGTTATGGACTAAATATAAAGAGAGGTTTTATTTATTTACCATACGTCTAGTTTATTTATATTTTTATTTATTTACCATACCTTTTGAGTAAGTATTAAAAGACGTTTTATTTATTTACCATACCCCCACTTTATTATATTTTTATTTGTTTACACCCTTGCATGTATATAAGGTGACTTATGGAGTAAATATAAAAAATTCTTTATTTATTTACCATACCTCTCATTTATTTATATTTTTATTACCATACCTCTTTTGTAACTATGGTATTTGGGCCTTTGGCCCATAGGATTCACTTAAATAAAACCTATTCTTGAAAATGAGCGAATGGATTCACTTAAATAAAACCTATTCTTGAAAATGGGCGAATGGAAGGTTGTAACTCCTAATTTCAAGGGCTAAATTTAACTTTTTTACCCTCTCCCTTAAAATAAGGTGGGCTATTTGAGGTGATTTGTAAGAATGTACTATGATACAAAACATTCGTCCACAAAAAATTTAAAACCCCTTAATTTCGCCAAAGGGCGAACATTCGCCCCTAAAATAATCTATGACCAGAGGCTTGAATAGAATGTACTTAGGAAATTATTGTCCCGATATGAGATATTGGAATTTGGGATCCCAAAGTGTACCCATACTCATTCAAAGAATAATTTTGCATTGGATTATGTTGTGATGCTCTTCCTGCATGCTGTTAGAAAGGCCATCTAAGAGAATTTGTCGACGACCATGAAAACACAGTAGTTTCCATGCTTGGTAGAAGGAAGGCCTGACACGTAATCCATTGATATGGATTTCCAGGGCCGACTAGGAGTAGATAGAGTAGTATATAGGCCTTTCTTCTTGATTTTAGGTTTGGATATGGAATAGGCAGTGCAGGATCAGATGTACTTCCCAACATTCTGTCGAAGGTTTGGCCAATAAAAATACATATGCAACACTGCCACAATTTGTTCTACCTAAAAAATTCCAGCAACCTAACTATAGTGCGCCCACCAAATAATCTTGGCACGCTCTCTTACAGAGGTGTCCCAAGTGGTGTCACAGTGTGTCCTGGAGGTGAAAGTATGGACCTCGCTTGTCTCCCATGAGCATATGTTATGTAGTGTTGAATTCTAGATCACTCTTGTAAACATGAGGCCATCTCGAAGTCTCATGTCAACAAGAGTCGAACACAGTGGTCAATGCCATTACCGATGGTCAGGTGAGGCACTCTACAACATTATTGGTGCTTTCCTTCTTTTACTTAATTTTCAACTGCATTTGTGGCAGATATGTGGACAATTTTTTATCGCGATCATTTTGAAACTTTCCTTGCATGTGTATGAACTGTAGGGGTTGGTGGTCTTTGTGGATCATTTTCTTCCCCATAATGTAATGCTTCCATTATCGAAAAGTCTGCATAATGTAATACATATATTTTTCATAGTGGGATACTTTCAGTCTGTATATAAAAATGTCTCACTGTGATATGCCACTAGATGCCCCTGTTGGGTAAGAACTGCACCAATAGCGTAGTTGGAGGAAAATGTCTTAATTTCAAATGGTTGTTGTTGGTATGGTAATATGAGAACTGATGCAGAGCAGAGGTGATGCCTCAACTTAGAAAACACCTTCTGTTGGGATTCATACAAAAATAACTTTTCTTTCACTCTGCCCTTAGTGACTTGACTCAAAGTCCAAGTGATATGAGAGAATCCCAACACAAACTTGTGATAGAAATTGGCAAGAATGAGAATGCCATGAAGCTCTATTAGACTAGTTGGGGTTGGCCAATCCTGAATAACTTGTATCTTCATTGGGTCCACATCCATACCCCACTCATCAATGATGCGCCCTAGATATTAAACCTGGGTCATACCAAAAGTGCATTTCTCCAAATTGGCACACAAGTTGTGTTGTCTCATGGTTTGGAGGACCTATCGAATAAGGTGTAGGTGTTATTCCCAACTTTGGCTAAAGATCAGGATGTCATCGAAATACACCACCATGAACAAGTTGGTGAAGGGCCATGAGATGTCATCCATCAACCTCATCAAGGTTGCAAGGGAAGTCATCAACCTGAAAGGCATGACCAACAATTTGAAAAGGCCCTCCTTGGATTTGAAGGCAGTATTCAACATATTGGAGGGTTCAATTAGTACCTAGTGATAGCCATACTTCAAGTCAATTTTGTTGAAATATTTGGTCCCTTTGAGTTGTCCCAAAAGGTCATCAATACGTGGGATTGGATACCTATTTCGGACAGTGATCTTATTCAACGCCCTATAGTCAATATAGAGCCTCAAGGTTCTATCCTTCTTCTATACCAACATGATCGGGATCCCACAAGGTGATGAAATTGGCCTGATGTGCCCTTTCTACAACAACTCTTGAATCTGCCTCTTGATTTCATCGTTCTCTATAAGAGAGTGTCGATAGATCAGTCCAGTGGGTAGCAGCACGCCCGGGGTCATATCAATGGAGTTCTTTATCTGACGGTCATTAGAGAACTTTTGAGGTCTAAAATGGGCCTCATAAGAAAAATGTACAACCAAAATAATTTTTTTAAGAACCAATAGGATTCAAGATGATGATGTCAAGCATGGGGCTTGATTCACCATTTTTGGGGTAAAAAAGTAAAAAGATTAAAAGATAATAAAATAATAAAACTACTTTTTCAACTTATATCCCTAAATTTTTACTCAAATTTCAAGCGGGAGTACTAGTTGGATGCAAAATTTAATTCATCATCCAAGGAGTACCCATGTTCCATACTTTCTATGGACCCTACAGCATAAAAAATGAGAAATACATGAAAAAATATTATTGCAATCACGTTTTTTCATGTATTTCTCATTTTCGTGTAGTAGGGTCCATCAAAAAGTATGCAACATGGGTACTCCTTGGATAAGGAATCAAATTATGCATTCAAAAAGTGTTCCCACTCGAAATTTGAGTAAACCCATAGGGAGATGGGTTGAAAATATGAGTTGAAAAAGTAGTTTTTTCTTTTTTCCCTACAAAATTTGATGATGTAAACTAATATTATTTTATTATTTCCTCTATTATTTTATAATTTCCTTAGGAGGCCCATTTTAGACCTCAAAATTCCCCTAATGGTAGGGGTACCTTATGGGTGAGGTGAGGATGACCTTGTATTCCTCCACGAACTTGTCCATCTGTTGTTGCCTTACGAAGGAGCTCTGTCTAGAGGTTGTGGTTGTGGCCAAAATATTCCTCTAGATCTAAGGGAGAATAATAAGGAAAAGAAATTTCTCAGTCTCATAAATAATCTTACTACATTGTTTAGCAGAGATAAAAGAAAAGGAGCTAGGTGATGCTACCTCTGATATCCTGTACAATTTCTAACCCAAAGTAATAATAATAGAACGAGTTATGGATTCATATACAACATGTTGCTTCCATTGGTATGTCTGACCTAATAAAACATCACAGACTTCCAAAGGGGAAACGTCGCACAATACCTCATCTGCAAAGGGCTTGATGCTATAAGACAGGTGACAATGTTGGCTAACACAGAGATCTCGCCCTTGGTGGGGCCAGCCGATGGTGTACTATTGTGGGTGTGGCATTGTTGGTAGCTTCAATCTCTTAATGACCTCGTTTGAGATCATGTTCTTGGGGCTCCCACTGTCAATTATGAACTACACTTGTGAGCCCTTTACCCACTTCTACGAGTGGAAGAGGCACTCCCCCTCCTCTCGATACTCAGGTTCTACCTTTTGGAGCTTGGTGGAGGCTATAGTTGCAGTGGGTTTTATGTTAATGATATATTTTAACTTGTGGGTTCCCTTTTTAGGTTCTGAATCAGAATCAGAGCATGCATTTGTCTTTGAGTCTTTTAGCTTGGCCACCAACACCTGCTTTGTGCGACATTCATTCGTGTTGTGAGTGGGAGTTTTATGGAACTCACACCACTTGCCACTGTCCTTCGCCTTCCTATTATTTTTAGCTTGAGGCTTTGAGGATTTGTCTTAGGGGGTCGTGGCTTGTCCCTACCCTTTGATTTGTGGCTTGGGGGCACCTTTTCTCTACTTTGGGTTCGCAAATCCAATGTGTCACTTCTTCTCCTTGAATTTCTGCTCAATCTTGTTAGCATATCAGTATGCTACACCAAGCGAGGAGATGTCCAGGAACTCCATTTCCTCTTGAATGTATTTGTGCAAATAACCATGGTACTTGAGCACCATATGTTTCTCATAATATTTCATACAAAACTTTTTCTACAATGCATGGAAAATATTCATTAGCTCATGCACATCTTGATCCCTTTGTTGCCACAATGTAGTCCATTGTATTTACTTGTCGTCATATCTCCCAAAAGGGTAATATTGTTCCTTGATAGTTTCTCAGAAAGAGTTCTAAAAGGGTACGACTGAAAACAGAGATGGTTCCTCGGCATGTCTCTCACAATAAGTTTCCCACCAGTCCTTGACATGGGGGGCGAATTTAAGGAATGCAAAAGTGATCCTCCCTGTCAAAAAAATTATGGACTCAAAAATAACCTTTCAACATATTTAGCCATTTATCTGCAACATCTACATCTATTTAACCTTTGAATATAGGGATATCAAAGCTTACTTATACTTTGAAGGGGGCGGTGCCTCCAAAGTGATTGTTGGATGTAGATGCATTGTCACTGGCATCCATCGAAGGCTCTTGATAAAGTTTTCCATTATTTCATTCCTATGTTGCTCGAAGGCTTCTTTGAGCAATAGTTTGATAATATCTCCTGCTCCCTCGTCTTTCTTTTCTTCTACCATGGGAGGTCGTCTATGTCGGTGGGTTCAGTTTTGCAAGGGCTCAACCAATTCAAGTCCCAACTCCTTATACCCTGACCTCATTGGGGACATGCACAAAAAAATAGAGAAAGAGAAGTCTTCTCTAATACCACTGATTCAAACTTATGCATTAACAAAACTAAATACATATATAACCCCAAAAATATAGAATGGAAAGGTAAGCATAGCATCTAAGAGCGGAAAGATTCTTATGTACAGAATGGAAATAAACTAGCCCGGGTGATGATAGCTTATCTCTGAGAAGAGATATGATGACTACATGCCTCTGGACTATGTTACAATGACGCTCAATGGCCTTTTTATTATTGAAAATAAAAGGGAAACCCTAAACAACCAAAACCCTAACCCTAGGAGATGGAACATTGAGAGTTTGTGGGCCCCATTGGGGTTAATTAGACATCCAACTTCCTGAGGTTGTAACTTGGTCATAGGATCTCTGTTTGGTGCATACAATACCTTGTTAGAAAGTGCTCTTTGAGTACTACAATATTTTTGGCAAGCCTATTCTTATGGATTTGGGCTTGCCGTGGACCTAAAAAAATGTCGTTTAGGGCGTCAAAACAATTCCAGAAATTCAGGACCTGAAAAACTACTAAAAATAGTAAATTGTGCTATAATCAAGGAAACTAATGAAACCAATTGGACGTCCAGGTGTAATAGGCATGTGGACACCAATATCCCCCTAGATCATTCCTTCCCCCTTAGGAAGCATTTTCCTCATTGTGTGTAGACCCTCCATGAGGTGAGGAAATTTCAATTGAACTCGGTCCCTCGTGAGCCACTTGCCCTAATGAAGGAGTTGGCATGCTTTGAAAACTCGATATAGCTATATCCTCTACTGGCGAGTGTTTTTATCTCTCTGTCCATTATCTTATCAATCTTGGCTTGTTCAATACAATTTGGGTTGATCTCTATTTGTGTTAGTTGCTCAACAATGTCTGATGTGTCCAACAATGGGGCAAAGTATGGCCGCAACTGATCCACATTGAATATTGGGTGTAGGCCAAGGAACGGTGGAATGCTCAGATCAAGAGAAATGTCTCATACAACCTTATTAATGGTGTAAGGCCCATATCAGAGCAGGCGAAGCTTGTACTGGGCCCCAACGAGGCACTCCTTTTGCAAATGTAACCAAACATTGATGCCGATTGTTGGCTTAGGGGGTCCTAACCCAGGTTCGGAGTTAGTTGCGTCAACCAACAAATACCTACACTATTGGCCCTTTCGGCAACAACCCACATAGTGCAGACTACAATATCACACGAAGCAGTATGGGGGGATGCAAGAACCAATTTTCTGCATCCAGAGATGAGTGTGATGTCTTTTGGCACCTAGAATATGCCTTTTCACAGATTGATAAGCCCCTAGGGCTCTGTACTACAACTCTACTGAAATAGCCACCAGACCTTCGCGAAGGTCTACGATCAGATTTTGCGGACACTTATTAGTTGATTTACCCACTTACGTGCATTAGAGAACAACCTTTAATTAGTGTTTGCGTAGATCTACTTAAGTTATTCAGTAAACATAGCATAATTCAACCCAGTCCTCGCAGACTTACATAAACATGCTTGCATATATCATCTGACACTTATTCAATTTGATCGCGCATCATTAGATCAATATTCCATAAACATATTATTTATCAACAACATAAGTCATAAACATAAGTAAACAAAAATACACCATATTTCTCCAAAAACAACTTCTTTATTGGTTTCTAGTTCACAATATAGACTTAAAACTTCCCTGCGCACTCAGTTGCAAGGGTGTGCGCACTCAGCTGCGGACTCTACCTAGGCCTCTGCACACTCATCTAAAAATCCTTTCTCTCCTATCTGACCCACTTCTCTACTCTATTACTTCTCTTATATCGATCCATTACATCCCAGATTATGCCTTAGACGCTCTAAGACACACCTATTTATACAATCCCATGGTTTGCGGACCATGGGTGGATCACAAAACCGACTCAAATTTTACATAAACAAGGGGCTAAAACCGCTTTGACTCCTAACCATATATGCACTCTGCATTCAAAAACCACGGAGACTTTACATTACTTAGAACAATTACATCAAAACTTGGGTTATTTTAACCCTAAAACTGACACAGGGGACCCCATCCCAATGCCCATTTGGAACTTGTGTGACACCTGATGTTGATCATGACATTATTTGTACTTAGCATTTGGTTTTTCCAATATGTCATGGACCTATTGGTGGATGCATTGAATGTGTTCAATTAATCTATTATCTTTGCTAGCTTTGAACTGGACATGAACTGAATTTTCCTGAGTAGATGCAAGTGGTATGGCAACATCAATGGGACATAGTCGCTAGAATCCCAACCATACTTGAAAGGGGCTTTGGCTAGTTGAGTTGTGGAGAGATTTTTTATAGATGTGCTATACATAAGGGAGGTTTTCATCCCATGTGCATGGATTCTTCGAGTTGTACATGCAGAGGATTTGCACGAACATCCTGTTGATGACCTCTATTTGGCCATCAATTTGGGGGTGGAAGGTCATAGACTTAGTGAGCTTGGTATCCAATAATGACCAGAGGCTTGACCAGAGTGTATATAGGAACTCGTTGTCCTGATCTGAGATAATGGACTGTGGGATCCCAAAGTGTACCCATACTCATTCAAAGAAGAGTTTGGAAGTGGCTTCTACTATGATACTCTTTTTGCAAGTCATTAGAATTGTCATCTTAGATAATTTGTTGATGACCATGAAAACAAAGTCATTTCCATTCTTGGTAGAAGGAAGGCTCAACATGTAATACATGGAGATGGATTCCCAAGGCTAGCTAGGAGTAGGAAAAGGAGTATACAATCCTTTCTTTTTTATTGTAGGTTTGGAAAGGGCATAGGAAGTGCAGGATATGATGCACTTACCAACATCTTATCGAAGGCTCGGCCAATAAAAATACTTCCGCAGCACTACCACTATTTTTCTACCCCAAAATGTTTAGCGACCCGACTCTAGTGCGCCTCCCAAATCATCTTGGCACGCTCACTTGAAGGAACACATAGGTGTCCCAAGTGGCATAATAGTGTGTCCTAAAGGTGAAAGTTTGGAACTTTCTTTCCTCCTAGGAGCATCTGGTATGTGGTTCCAAATTCTAGATCATGCTTATAAAGTTGCGACCATCCTAAAATCTCGTGTCCATAAGAGTCAAGCACGATGGTCAACACCATAACCAGTGGTCGACTGAGGCAGTCTAAAACATTATTGGTGCTACCCTTCTTGTACTAAATGTTCAAATGGAACTGTTGCATATATGTGTACCATTTCTAATGGCTATCATTTTGCAACTTTCCTTGTGTTTGTATGAACTACAAGGTTTAATGGTATGTGTGGATGATCGTTTCCTTCCCTAGAATGTAATGCTTGCATTGTCGACAGGCCTACATAATGGAATACATCTATTTATCATAGGTGTGATACTTTTGGATTGTATCTGAAAGTTTTTCACTGTGATATGCCACTGGATGCCCCTATTGGGTAAGAACTGCACCAATACCATAGTTAGAGGCATCTGTCTCAATTTCAAATGGTTATTCTAGGTATTGTAATGGGAGCACTGGTGAAGAGCAGACATGATGGTCAACTCAACAAATGCCTTCTACTAGAGCACAGACCAAAAATAACTCTTCTTTCACTTTTCTCTTGGTGACTTGACTCAAAGGCCAAGTGATATGAGAGAATCCCAACGTGAAACTACGATAGAAATTGGCAAGACCTAGAAAGTTGTGCAGCTCTGTTAGAGTGGTTGGGGCTGACCAATGCCAAATAACTTGCATTTTGGTTGGGTCCACATGCACACCTCGCTCATCAATGATGTACCCCATATATTGAACCTGGGTCATACCAAAATAGTATTTCTCCAAATTGGCACACAATTTGTGTTGTCACAGGGTTTCGAGCTCCAATTGAATATAGTGTAGGTGTTATTCCCAACTCTGGTTGAATATTAGGGTGTCATCCATAAGCCTCATGAAGGTTGTGGGGACATTCGTTAACCCAAAAGGCATGACTATCCATTCAAAAGGGCCATCCTTGGATTTGAAGGAAGTCTTCCATGCATCAAAGGGTTCGATTAGTACCTAGTCATAATCGGACTTCAAATCAATTTTGCTGAAATACTTGGCGCCCTTGAGCTAGTCCATAAGGTCATTAATCGATGGGATTTGATACCTATTTCGGATAGTGATTTTATTCAGCACTTGATAGTCAATATAGACACTCTAGGTTCCATCCTCCCTTTGTACCAACATGATCAAGCTTCCATGGGGTGATAAACATGGCCTGATGTGGTATTTTTGCAATAACTCATGAATCTACCTCTTCATTAGGGGAATTTTGAGGTCTAAAATGGGCCTCCTAAGGAAATTATAAAAGAATAGTGGAAATAATAAAATAATGTTAGATTACATCATCAACTTTTAGAGGGAAAAAATAGAAAACTACTTTTTCAACTTGTATTTTCAGCTTATTTGCTTATGGGTTTACTCAAATTTTGAGCACCAACACTCGTTGGATGCATAATTTGATTCCTCATCCAAAAAGTACCCATGTTGCATAATTTCGATGAACCCTACTACATGAAAAATGAGAAATACATGAAAGACCTGATTATAATAATGTTTTTTCATGTATTTATCATTTTTCATATAGCAAGGTCCATCAAAAGTATGCAACATGGGTACTCCTTGGATGAGGAATCAAATTTTTCATCCAACGAGTACTCTCGCTTGAAATTTGAGTAAACTCTTATGGAGATAAGTTGAAAATACGATTTGAAAAAGTAGTTTTATTATTTAATTATTTTTTAAACTTTTTACTTTTTTACTTCAAAAATGGTGAATCATCCCCCATGGTTGACATCATCACCTTGAATCCTATTGGTTCTTATAAATTTTATTTTGGTTGTACATTTTTCATAGGAGGCCCATTTTAGACCTCAAAATTCCCTTAATGGATATCATTGTTCTCCATAATGGAGCATTGGTAGATCTTTCCATTAAGTATCGGCGCGCCTGGGGTTAGATCGATGAAGTGTTCGATTTGACAGCGTAGGGGTACGCCTATGGCTAGGGTGAAGATGTCCCTGTATGCCTCCATGACCTTATCCATATGTTGCTTCCGCGCAGAGGAGCCCTATCTGTAGACTGTTGATGTGGCCACAATATTCCTCTTGCTCTGAGGGAGAATCAAAAGGAAGACAATTTCCCGGTCTGGGAAATGATCTTACTGCATTGTTTAGAAGAGATGAAATAAAATGCATTTGGCGGTGCTACCTTTGGTATCCTGCACAATTTCTGACCTGAAGTAATAATAACATAATGAGGTATGGATTCATATATAGCATGATGTTTCCATGGGTATGGCTGACCTAATAAAACATCACAGACTTCTAGAGTGGAAACATCACACAATACCTCATTTGCAAAGGGCTCGACGTTATAAGGCAGGTGACAATGCTGGCGGACACAAAGATCTCGCCCTTGGTGGAGCCACCTAATGGTGTACGATTGTGGGTGCAGCATAGTTGGCAGCTTCAATCTCTTAACAACCACAGCTAAGATCAGGTTTTTTGGCTCCCACTATCAACAATGAACTACACCGATGAACCCTTTGCCCTAATCTATGAGTGGAATAAGTGCTCCACCTCCTCTTGATCCTTGTTTTCCGCCTTTTAGACCTTGGTCATAGCTACCATCATAGTGGATTATGATTCAATGATCTTCTTTCCCTTGTTAGTTCCTTTGTTGGTTCCCTTGTCATGCTCTAGCTCAAAATTAGAGAATGCATCTGTCTCTAACTATTTTATCTCAACCAACAATGCTTGCTTTGCATGACTCAATCATGCTATGAGTGGGAGATTTATAGAACTCACACTACTTATAAGTGTGCTTCTTCGCTTTCCCATTATTCTTGGCTTGCAGCTTCGAGGATTTTTACTTGGGGGTCGCGGCCTAGCCATACTCTTTTCTCTCTGGCTTGGGGGCACATTTTCTCTGCTTTGGGTTCCTAGATCCAAAATATTGCTTCTTCTGCTTGAATTTCTACTCAATCTTGGTAGCATATCAGTATGATGCACCAAGCGAGGAGATGTCCAAGAACTCCATTTCCTCCTAAATATATTTATGCAAACAACCGCAGTACTTGAGCACCAGATGTTTCTCAAAATATTTGATCCCCAAATTTGTGCGCAGGGCATGGAAAAGATCTGTCAGCTCATGCATATCTTGATCCCTTTGTTGTCGCAGTGTAGTCCATTGTATGTACTTGTCGTCATAGCTCCCAACAGGGTAATATTATTCCTTGACAGTATCTCGGAAAGAGGTCCAAGAGGGTATGGCTAAAAATAGAGAGGGTTCCTCACCTTGTCTCTCACAGTGAGTTTCCCATTAGTCCTTGACATGGGGGGTGACTTTAAGAAGTGCAAAAGTAATCTTCTCCTTGTTAGAGAAACTATGGACAGAGAAATAACCTTCCATGAGATTTATCCATTTATCTACAATATCTGCATCTATTTTAACTTAAAATATAGGGATATAAAATTTAACTTGTACCTTGAATGGGGCAACGCCTCCAAAGTTACAACTAGATGAGGATGCATCGTTGGTTGGCATATTCTGAAGGATCCGAGAAAATTTGTCGATCATTTCATTCCTCTATTACTTAAGGGCTTCTTCGAGCAACATATTGGTAGGATCTCTTGTTCCCTCATCTTTATTTCTTCTCCCAAGCGAACTCATCAGTGTTAGCGGGGTTGGTATTGCAAGGGCTCAACCAATTCAAGTCCCAACTCCTTATACCTCGACCTCATTAGGGACATGCATAGAAAATTAGAGAAAGAGAAGTCTACTATGATACCACTAATATAGGCTTATGTGAGAAAAAAACATAATATAAATATAACCATAAACACAGAGATATAGTAGAAATAAATATTCATTTCATTAATATCAAAGAACTGAAAAATTCTTACATATAGAATGGAAATAAACTAGGTCGGACGATGGTAGCTTATCTGTGAGAAGAGATGTGGAAAGTACATTCCTGTAAACTATGTTACAATGAGGCTTAAGGGAATTTTTATTATTAAACAATAAAGGGAAACCCTAAACAACCAAAACACTAACCCTAGTAGGCAGAACACCAAGAGTTTGTGGGCCCCATTGGGGTTAGTTGGACAACCAACTTCCTGAGGTCGTAACTTGGTTATATGATCTTTGTTTGTCGCATATGATACACTATTTGCAATAGGCCTTTTTCTATGGCTATGGGCCTATTATGGAGCTAAAAAAACACCGTTTAGGGGCTTAAAACAACTTTGAATGTTTAGCACCCGAAAAATAGGTAAGAATAGTAAGTTTTCCTATAATAAAGGAAACTGATGAAACCAATTGGATTTCCAGGTGGAATAGGTGAGTGGCCACCAATATCCACCTGGATCACGGATTAATCCACCTATCGATGTTTGGGGGGTCCCTAAGGTGATATCCACTAAGTGAGAGGAAAATACAATGAATGAGAGGGCCATAGGGAATGGACCCAAAGGAGACTCTAAAAACATGAGTAAATAATGGTTAGGCACAATGAAACTTGACACATAAGTTGACAGGTGCAAAGAAAAAAGTGGGGTCATAGAATGAGCGACCAATATGAAAAGATTTTATTTAAATAATGGGGGACTTGACACCTTGTGGAAAAAAAGGCTTCCTGATGAAGTATAAAATCAACAAAAATGGTGGCCCTATTGCTTCATGGAAATATGTTTCCTGATGAAGGATTAAGGAAATAAATAATGAGGTAAAGAACTACTAAAGGGGGTCTGGAGTCATCCCCAACCACCAAATCAAACATGGGGACCAGGTGGTAAGTGTTGCATCACGTAGAGTATAATGTTTCAATATATGGTATCAATCATTTATGATATTCGATGTGTATATGGATCATCAGAGAGGCTAGCAGGACAAACTATCAAAGAAAGGAAAGGATATTAGCCTTACCTAGACCTTAGGGTCCTAGGCCAAGAGTGGATAATAATGGAAGCTCGTTGAATGGGTCGGTAAGACAAAATACCCAAGAAATGATAGGATAACCAACCTTACGTAGATAGTTGGGGCCTAGGAAGAGACTAATGATAATCAAGTGGGAAGGTGACCAAGGGGGACATCATTCCTTAAGCATGAGATACTTCCCCCAAACATATGGTGATGGGGTAACTGATCAGGTATGTAAAGGTGTGAATGATACCCCCTTGTTGGATGGGTATGTAGCATGTTCTGGACATGCTATATGTATTTAGAATAATGGGTTTCAAACACTTTTATGCATGTTTATGACACATAATATGGTTATGCATGTAATTATGATCATCATTTGTTGATGGTATGGTTATGTTCTTATGGGAAGAATGGATGGATACAGTAGGAGAGAGGCACTGGTGGAGTGCAAATCTCACTAGTGGTATTGCATATATGAGTCAAAGGGATGCAATCTTTGGGTTTGCAAATATTGATCACCACACCAAAGAGTGGCTTGGGATATAACAAACTAATTCTCACCTAGAAAAAATTGGGTTTGAACAATAAAAGTGTCGAGGGGGTTGTGTTGTTGATATAAGAAGTAGGAATGATGAAGTTGATCATCCCTAGGGTGACTTGGAGTGATATGGGACTCTAGAAGTTCTTCTAAATGGGGAAGAGTAATGGCACTGGAAATATCTACCAGATGGAATATGAGGGTTGGGGAGAATCACTTCACTTGAACCCTCAAAAGTGGATGGCCCCTTACACAAATATTATGTAGAAATTTAATGGCCAAAAGTTTGATGTGGCTTGAATTTCTTGGTTCGATGTAAAGGGTTATTGAACCAATCATCATCATGGGAGACATGGTTCACACGCGCAATGTCTACAAAGGGAGATTGGTGACTAGAATATGGAATATCCACCAATGTTGAGACCAAATTAGTGACCTTAGAAATAGAATGGGTTTCTGAAGGTTCACATTCATAACCTCTGAAAGAATCTAAAGGTGTTGATGCCATGGATGATGAGAGGTAAAGCATAGGTACGTAATTTTTTTCCATCTCTACATTAGGAGGAGCAATCACAACAGTGGGTTGAATGATCTCATGCCTTGACTTTGGAGAGGTGCCATGGGCCATAAGTAGAGGAGAATAATGGGCACTACAAGCGACATCAATATCGTGAAGAACAACAAGAGTATCACAAAAATTAGAGAGATGATGGAAGTGATGTGAATAATGATTGTATGTCTCCAAAAAAGCACAAAGGTGATTTGTGCATAAACCTTTATTCTTCCCAAATGACTTAGGTAAGGTGAATTGTACTTCAAGAACATTTGGGTCTAGACAAAGTTCATCCAAGGAAATAAATTATTTCACTCGGGACAAAGTAAGACACTTGTCTGTGGCATGGCCATGTAAATTGAAAAAATCACATGGAGGAGTAGGTTATGTATTGATGGTTGAGTGACTATTGTTGGGGTTACTTTATATTTGTCCCCATTCTTCCTAGAATCTCCCCCATCGCCATTTTATTTCACAATAGGAGCATATTCCCATTGAGGTTGCACTAGAACTAAATCAATGAGTGGGGTGGTGGGAATCAATGGTATTGACGTCAAAGCCAAGTAAGATTTAAGTTGATTAGGAGGGATGTTAGGAGGAGGATCAATGTACCACATTGGGATCCCTAAGGTAAAATTTGGGAAAATCAACATATCCATCACAGTTGTGCTGACTATTTATGGTGATGGGAAAAATGAAAGGTAGTTGGATGAATGGATGGTGCCCAAGAGGAGCCCCTCTTGAGGAACTAGATGAGTTTGGTGCAGTAGATTTCTGATGAGATGAATGTTGATAAGAGGTATTTGGATGTTGATAAACTTGTGACCCTTGCATCATGTAAACATTAGAAGTGTTAGGCTCAGTTTTAACAAGTGATGGGCCATAATATTCCCCAAGAAACGAGGAATATTTATAGACTTTTGGATTGATATTGGTGAAGGAAGGCACTATACCATTTCCAGCCATCGATGAAATGACATTATGAGGAGATTCCTGAGCTAAGGATTATAGTACATTATTTGGTTGATGGCGATTATCTTCCCATTCTAAGTGAATCTCATAGTACAATAGACACTATAAGTAACTACCTTCATGGCATACATGAATCTATGTACTAGTAGGAGATTATAGTCGAAAGGGGTGTCAAGAACCTCCATGTCGAGTAAGACTTCTTTGTTGGCCAACACGATGGGGAAATTATAGTACAAGACTATAGGTTGTGAAGGGTGCCCATAATATGCACGAAGGGTGATAGTAGATGGTGAAATTTCAGGAGAACCAAGTTGCTTCCAAACTTGGGCAGACATCGCAAAGGTGGATTTGCCTTCATCGATAATATACAACTGAACAATGACATTCTTGATGGAGAATATGATCTGGAATGAAACATATGGGGGTAGATGACAACACAATCATGAGATCATATGAAGGGTCCACAATTATCAAAGCGAATAGTAGAGCCTTGCATTGTGACATACACATCTGGAGGACTTCCACCGTTAACAAGAAAGAAAGAGATTGTGCCAATTCATACTACACTATAGGTATGGGCAACCCAAGAGTTGGTAGCATTTTGACGTAATGGTCCTTTAGTGATTTGAGAGTAACCTCTACCATAAGTGGAGGAATCTGTAAGGTATCATTTGGAGATGAAGTAGGATCTATGGTCACTTTGATTTACACCTTGAGAGGTGGATGATATTGACGCAATCGAGTTTGGAGGTTAACTTCCTCAAAGTTCATTATGAGGATTTGATAAGATAAATTCCTAGTTTGGTGAGGGGGAGGAATTATAGAATTTTTTCCATCTTGGGTGGCCACATATCCTTGGTTAGGAAAAGGATTCCTAAGAACTTTCACCTACGTACAAGGAGGGGCAGATGAAGGCATAGGTTGTTTCCCTCTAGCGGAATTTTCTTGGTCTTCCCATGCTTTGTGCATCCGAGGGAGAAGGGTATAAAAATGTGTGTAGTGACCATAGGTACCACAACACTCATAAGGATTATTCATTGTTTAGAGAGTTTTCAGCAAAATCACATAGAGAATAATCTGTCGACGCGTTTCGAACCAACCAGTGTGGTTCATCGTCAGGACAAGATGAAGATCCAATCCAGCTTAGCTTGTTAAATAGTATGTGCAGAGACTCCAACGGCTATATTGCCAACGGCTAATTTTGACCAATGACCTAATTCCAACCAAAAATAATCTTGTTAAATTTTTAATTATTATTATTCTACGAAAATA
>APFE030480499.1:0-84360 GCA_000404065.3 Pinus taeda | reverse complement strand
GCTTGAAGGAACACAAAGGTGACCGAGGTGGCATAATAGGGCATTCTGGAGGTGAAAATCTGCAACCTGCCGACCCTCGAAGAGTGTTTGGTATGTGTGGCCGAATTCTGGGTCATTTTTATAGAGAAGTGGTCAATCAGACGTCTCGTGCCCGCAAGAGTTGAGCACGGTGGTTAGCGCCATGATCAGTGGTCGACTGAGGCAGTCTGCAACATTATTGGTGCTACCCTTTTTATACTTGATATTGAAGTGAAATTGTTGCAGGTATGTAGACCACTTCTGATGGCGATCATTCTGCAATTTTCCTTGGGTCTGTATGAACTGTAGAGGTCGGTGGTCTGTGTGGATGACCGTTTGCTTCCCCAAAATGTAATGCTTCCATTGTCGGCAGGCCTGTACAATGGAATACATCTCTTTATCATAAGTGGGGTACTTCCGGACTGTGTCTGAAAGTGTTTCACTGTGATATGCCATTGGGTGTCCATGTTGAGTAAGGACTGCCCCAACAGCATAGTCAGAGGCATCTGTCTCGACCTCAAATGGTTGTTGTAAATCTGGTAACGCGAGCACTGGTGCCGTGCAGAGGCGATCCTTCAACTCCCTGAATGCCTTCTGTTGAGATTCAGACCAAAAGAATTTTGCTTTCGCCCCGCCCTTGGGGACTTGACTCAAGGGCCACGAAATATGAAAAAACCCCAACACAAACCTGCGGTAGAAGTTGGCAAGACCTAGAAAGCTGCGGAGCTCTGTTAGAGTGGTTGGAGAGGGCCAATCCCGAATGACTTGGACCTTGGCTGGATCGACATGCACCCCCTGTTCATCAATGATGTATCCTAGATATTGAACCTGGGTCATGCCAAAAGTGCATTTCTCCAAGTTGGCACATATCTTGTGTTGCCGCAGTGTTTGGAGAACCTGTCGGATGTGCTGGAGGTGCTCTTCCCAACTCTGACTAAAGATCAGAATGTCATCCAAGTATACTACTACAAATGAGTTGGTGAATGGCCGCAAGATGTCATCCATTAGCCTCATAAAGGTTGCAGGAGAATTCGTCAATACGAAAGGCATGACCAACCATTCGAAGAGGCCCTCCTTGGATTTGAAGGCAGTCTTCCACACATCGGAGGGTTCGATTGGTACCTGGTAATATCCCAACTTCAGGTCGATCTTGCTGAAATATTTTGCCCCCTTTAGTTGGTCTAGGAGGTCATCAATTCGCGGGATGGGGTACCTATTACGGACAGTGATCTTATTCAGCGCCCGATAGTCAATACAGAGTCTCCACGTCCCATCCTTCTTCGGTACCAACACGATCGGGCTCCCACAGGGCGATGAACACGGACGGATGTGACCTTTCTGCAGGAGCTCCTGAATCTACCTCTTGATTTCATCATTCTCCATAACGGATCGCTGATAAATTGGTCCATTGGGTAGCGGTGCATCTGGGGTCAGATCGATGGAGTGCTTGACTTGACAGTGCAGAGGAACTCCTGCCGGGGAGGTGAAGATGTCTTCATACTCCTCCACAATCTTGTCCATCTGTAGCTGCCGTGCAGAGGGACCCCGTTTGGAGGCCGCGGCCACTGTCTTCTTCTTCTCTTGAGGGCGTATCATCAGGAAAACAAATTTCCTGGTTTTGGGAATGATCTTACTGCATTGTTTTGCAGTAATCAAAGAGATGGCGGCAGGTGGTGCTACCTCTGGTATCCTGAACAACTTATTTCCCAATGTAATAATAACAGCACGGGGCCTTGATTCATACACCGCATGTCGCTTCCACAAATATGGTTGTCCGAGTAATACATCACAAACTTCAAGGGGAGCAATGTCACACAATACCTCATTCGTGAAGGGCTTGATGTTGTATGGAAGGCGACACTGTTGGCTCGCGCGAAGATCTCGTCCTTGGTGAAGCCACCTAATGGTGTATGGTTGTGGATGTGTTGTGGTCGGTAAGCCCAACCGCTTCACGACCTCTGCCGAGATGAGGTTCTTTTGACTCCCGCTATCAGGAATGAACTGTATCGGGGAGCCCTTTACCCACATCTGGGAGTGGAAGAGACGCTCCTCCTCCTCTGGATCTTCAGGTTCATTTTTCTGGATCTTTGCGGTAGCAACAGTGGCGCTGGGGTCCGCATCAATGATCTGCTTCCCTTTTTCATACCCCTTATCGGGTTCTGACTCAGAGTCGGAACATGCATCTAATTCTGAAACCTTTAGCACGGCCACCAGTGACTGCTTGGCCCGACACTCACTTGTGTTGTGAGTGGAGCTCTTATGGAACTCGCACCATTTTCCAGTGTCCTTTCTCGGCTTCGCGGCACTGTTCTTTGCTTGCAGCTTTGGCTGGTTGTCTTGGGCTGTCCCGCCTTGGCTTTGTCCTTTGTTCTGTGGTTTAGGGGCACCTTTCCCCTGCTTTGGATTCGCAGATCCAAAGTCTCGCTTCTTTTGTTTAAACTTCTGCTCGACCTTGACGGCATACCGGTACGCTGCGCCGAGCGAGGGGATGTTTAGGAATTGTATTTCTTCCTGGATGTACTTGTGCAGGCAGCCACGGTATTTGAGTATCAAATGTTGCTCCGAATCCTTGATACCCAACTTTGTGCGAAGAGTATGGAAAAGACTGGTGAACTCCGGCACGTCTTGGTCCCTTCCCTGCCGCAGCATGGTCCACTTTATGTATTCATCCTCATAGCTCCCGACAGGGTAGTATTGCTCCTTGATGGCATCCCGGAACGAATCCTAGGTGGGTGCGGCTGAAAATAGTGAGCCAGTACTTTCATCCTTCTTCGCGCAGTAGGTTTCCCACCAGTCCTTGACGTTGGGGGCTGCTTTGAGGAGAGAAAAAATAATCTTTTCCCGGCTTGAAAACTCATGAACAGAAAAATAACCCTCTAGCAGATTTAACCATTTATCTACGACGTCTGCATCTATCTGACCCTCGAATATGGGGATTTCAAAATTAACTTGTACCTTAAAGGGTGTGGCATTTCCAGAGTAGCTGCTGGAAGCCGATGCGTTACTTTTGGGTAGCCGCTAAAGGATCTGGGCAAAGTTGTCCATCATCGCGTTCCGTTGTCACTCGAGGGCTTCTTCGAGCAAGATTTTGATGGGATCTCCTGCCCCCTCATCTTTCTTCTCGTCCACCATGGGAGGCCGTCGGGATTTGCGAGGCTAGTCTTGCAAAGGTTCAACCAGTTCAAGCCCCAACTCCTTATATCCCGACCTTGTTGGGGACATACAAAGAAAAACAGAGAAAAAGCAGACCGCTCTGATACTACTGATCCGGATTTAAACAGAAACACAACAAATTACCGAGATAACCATATACACAAAGATGCAATGGAAATAATACTTCATTTCATTAATGGAAAATACTGAAACATGCTTAAAATCAGAAATGGAAATAAACTAGCTAGGGTGATGGTAGCTTATCTCTGAGAAGAGATGTGATGGCTACATGCCTCTGAACTGTGTTACAATGAGGCTCGAAGGCCTATTTGTTGTTGAGAAACAATGAAAAACCCTTAACATTCCAAAACCTAACCCTAGGAGATGAAACGCCAAACTATGGGTCCCGTTTGGGGGTAAGTTGGTGCATCAACTTCCCGGGGTCGTAACTTTAGCATATGATCTCTGTTTGACGCGTACAATAGCTCATTAGAAAGATCTATTCGAGCACTATCATTGTTGGAATGGGCAACATTGGTCCATTCCATGGACCCATGTTTCCCCTGGATTCCCCAAAAAACGTCGTTTAGGGCCTCAAAACGGCTCCGGAAGTTCAGGACCCGAAAAATTGCTAAAAATAGTAAATTGTGCTACAATTAAGGAAACTGAGAATGCTGAGAAAGACAATGGTGGGGGTCCAGGTGGACTTGGCAGGTGGCCACCAATATCCACCTAGATCAGAGAGTCAGCAGTAGAAGGTTAGTATTTTCCAAAGAGGTTGTGCATATAGCTTTGTAGGGAGATTGATTTTGCTGAGGAGAAAAGTGATTTAGTTGCAGTTGGTCTAGAAAATATCCAAGAGGAAAAGAGAGTCACTTCTACATGTAGAGTCATCTAGAACATCATATTTCTAGTAGTTCTATGTACTAGTGAGTTAGATCCTGCACAAGCACTGTGCAAAGGCTCATGCAGAGGTTGTACGAGTAGCTAGATTTTCTGGTTATCAGAGCTAGAATAGGCATGGTGTTGAGGTATTTTCCTCACAGAAATTTTGGCTAAATTATTTTTCTTATTAGATAGATGGTTGGGCATCCATAGATTGTAATAAAAATTTCTCACTATTGTGTAATAATAAAAAACCTCAGTTGTTTCACCAGTTTTCCCACATTGGGTTTTTCTGGGGAAAAATGTCCAAAAATAATTGTTTCATTTTTATGTGTTTGTGCTAGCGTATTTCTTAGTTTCCAGTTTTTTATTTTTCGTAGCGTTTTTATGGAATTTGCAGTTATGATTTTATTCATTGTTTGTCGTAGCAAATAAATTGGATAATTAAATTTATAGCTAAAAAAATAATTTCCAGTTGCTGCAATAGTTAGAAATTTTCACATGGTATAAGAGCAAGTTTGACGAACATAAAGCATAGAGACAAAGAGGGAGAATTTTGTGGCTTAGAGGGAGAAACAATCCAAATTTCCCAAGGGCTTTGCATTGCCTAGCTAGGCAATGCAAATTGTTGGACAGGGTTCGATTTTCCAGTTGCAGGTAGTAAGAAAAGTTCATTTTTTCTGGAAAGTGATTCTAAGGAGCATAGGGTGAGCAACACAATATTTTTTACAGAGCATATTTCTTGTCTGGGTACATTAGTATTCTAAATCAGTTTCCAGTAGCAGAATCAACACCCAGTAGAAGAGACATTGCACACATAGAGGGAGTTTCTCTCAAAGGGTTTCTAGTTTCAGAAATCCCAAATTTCTAGTTGTAGTAGGTAGTATAAATAAGAATATTTTCTCACTCTGGGAAGGAGTGAAAATAATAGTGCTATAATCTAAGTAAGTGAAAGAGGGAGATTTATATCCTAGGTCGTGTTTTTGTAGTGATGGCTTTAGTAGGACTCTAATATCAAGACATATTAGAGGGTGCATCGAACTCTTGTATCTAGAAGGCCAGAATGGCATTCCTACTAGACAAGTATGGTTTGAAGACGTATGCAAAACGAGTTGTAGTTGTGCCTACAAATGCAGACCAACTAGCAAATTACAATAAGGATATGGCCAAGGTGAAGTGGTTTATTCTCAATGGAGTTCGAGATCATATAGTCTCACATATTGCAACCAAGAATGAAACCAAGAATGCAACCAAAGAAATTTGGGATGCTCTCACATCACTATATCAGAACCCTTCTTAGCATTGGAAGATGTTCCTGAAGGAGAAGCTAAGGAATGTTTGAATGCAAAAGGGTAAGGAAATAATCCCTATCTCACCAGAATTCAGGATATCCAAGATGATCTTGTAGTGGTAGGAGAATCACCTCCATATACAAAACTTGTGTGTTTAGCCCTCAATAGTGTCATCAAGGAAGGGGAGAACTTCGTCCAAGGAATTTTGGTGCGATATTAGTTACCTAGGTGGAACTGGATATGGGTAGATCTCACACAAGAGAAGATGAGGTGAGCTCTAGTAAAGAGCTCCATCAGTAGTAGGAGATGATCGAAGGGTGTGAAGGAGGAAGAAAATGTGGCTTTTGCATCGAAAGGGAAAGCAAAAAGTCCCATTCAAGGACAAGGCTCACAGGGAGAGAGGAAGAAGAAGAAGGACATGTTTAACATTAGGTGCTTCAGATATGGTGATTTTGGCCACTATAGTTCCTAATGTCCTTAGAGGAATAATGAAAAGAAGGAGAAGGAAGGTGGGGCAGAAACATCCGCAGAGATAGATAATATGTCTTCCAGGTTGGAGGACCAATTCACTTCGTATGTAGTTATACCTTCAGGAGAGAGGTGAGGAGACATCGAGCTCTAGACTTTAGAGTTGCACAGAGTTGGGCAAGTTCCATAGAGGAGAAATAATTACAATTTACTCCTCACATGGATCATTACCGTTTCTATATGGTCCCACAATATTTAGTAGCAGGAGGGTCAATGTGATTTGGTGAAGTCAGTTCCCGAGTTGTAGTTGCATACTATTTGTAGTCAGATACCGAGGAGCGCAGAGTAGTGTTGGTAGTAGTGAAGAGTCAACAATAGCAAAAAAATCCTAGTAATTAGTGCATAGGCCAATAACAGTCAGATACTCAGGAGATAGTTGTAAGATGTGATTACAGTTGATTTAGTATTTTGGATGCTTCTCAAATGTAATAGTTGCAGCAACAACAACAACAGTGAGAGGGAGTGTTAGTTGGGTTGCAGTGCAGATGTAGAGTTGGTAGCAATAGATGTTGTATAGTCTAGTGTAAGCAGCAACGAAGATGTAACATGGCTCAACTACAGTCAGTGGAAGATGAATCATAGTTAGTGTAGTGATTTGTGGATAGTGGCATGTCACTACAGTTGTCAGACATCAACAACATGTGGCGAATGATGCATAAACGTGGTGTTGTAGCAATGCAGTGTTAGAGAACACCTTCCTCGCTAAGAGGGAGTGTTATTTTTTGTAGCATTGAATGGTGTTATAGTCTCAAACTTTTTGGAGAGCCTAAAACATAGTAGATCTCCAAAACCCATAAATCGTTTCTGGAAATTTCACCTAGAAATAGCTCAAATTAATTGGCCATCATTTAAATTTTTCCTAAGTTACAAAAATTCGTTAATTAATAGTAATTAATTAAGAAAGGTGAGAATTCTCTAGAAACTCACACGGATCAACTTGGAGATGATCTCATCCATTGATTAATTTTTAATCTTGATCGTTGAAGTCTCAACTAGATAGTATAAGAGGAGGTCGATGGGTAGATGGAGACCACATACGCAAAGTCTGTGTTCCTTGGCAGATCGAGATATCCAGCTTTAGAGGTCAAGTAGGGGAAGAGAGTTTGATCCAAAAGGGGCACAAAGGGGGAGAGATAGTAAGTTTGGAGGAGTCCATCCAATTCTAGAGAGTCAGAACAGAAGGGATTTATTTTCCAAAGAGGTTGCACAGATAGCTTTAGAGGGAGATTGATTTTGCTGAGAAGAAGAGTGATTCAGTTGCAGTTGGTCCAAAAAATCTCTAAGAGGCCAAGTGAGTCACTTCCATAGGCAAAGACAACTAGGATTTCATATTTCTAGCAGTTTTTGGGCATAGAGAGTTAAATCCTACACAAGAACGTCATAGAGGTTGTGTGAGAAGCTAGATTTGCTAGTTATTGAAGTTGGGTTAGGCTTGGTGTTGAGGTATTTTCCTCATAGATATTTTGTCTACATAGTTTTGCTTATTGGATAACCAGTTGGGCATCCATAGATTGTACTCAAAATGTCTCATTGATGCATAATAATAAACCCCCAATTATTGCATCGATTTTCCCTCATTGGGTTTTTTCGTGGACAAATGTCCAAAAATTATTGTCATTTTTATGTGTGTTAGCATATTTCTTAGTTTCCAGCATTTTATTTTCCGCAACGTTTTTATGGTGAAAATTGTATTTGTTACTTTATTCATTGTTTTCTGTAGAAAATAAACTACGTAATTAAATTTACAGTTAGAATAATAATTTCCATTTCCTTCAGTAGTTAGAAATTTTCAGAGGGCCCTTGGTCACCCATATGTTGTTGTCATCAATGATCTCACACCTAACACATGGCACACCCTGAGTGGGCCACGAGTCATCCAAATTTATGCTTATTAGAAATTTTAAAATTCCATTTACACCTACCACATGGAAACACCCTAGTGACTCCACTCTAGTGTGCTGACATCCGCTAGTGACATGTCCTACCATGTGTGCAACTATTCCATGGGTCATTAATTGATAGGCCCACATCATTGTCTAACAAGACTCTGCTACATGTCATCATTTGATTGGTTCTATGGGTAACATTGAGCATATTTACCTTCATCTGGCTATTGACCCGTTGAAAGCACCATTGATTATCCTGAAACTTGCATACCCTTTAATGGCATTAACTAGTGCACAACTCCATGCAATCATGACCATTGATCATACTGCTCAATGATAGATCTGCTACAAACTTGCACACTATATAACAAATTAATAGTTTGGGTTTGGCCTATTAATTTTTCCCCAACTATTATTGATTTTCAACTAGCCATAACTTCTCATCCGGGAGGAGTTTTCCTTAGTAGAATAAACCATTGAAAAGGTATCAACAAGCACTACACAACCATGCAATTTTTAACATATCAAATTTATCAAAAACTCAAATACTTCAAGCACCCATAGCCTCATGTAATGAGACTTTGTGAAATATCAAGTTGTCATATTGCCTCACGAAGACTCTTGTTGCCTCATTGATAATCAAGGATGGTCACGTTGCTATTTTTCCTTCCATCCCTTTGACATCAATGACATATTTTTTTCATCAATAAAAACACTATGTGCAATAATATCCCCCTTTGTCATTGATGGTTATTGGATGTCAAAGCAAATCAAGCGTGCCAAGTGAAGTGTTTCAATCTCTCCTTGCGACAAATATAAGTGAAATGCCTACAATTTTCAATCTCTCCTAGTAACATCAATGCTTGAAATATGCAACTGCTCCAAATAACATCAATGTTTGCAATCTGTCCCCCTTTGAAATTAATGGAAAAGGGTCATATTTGTAGAAAAATTTCCATGTCGATGATCATGTATGACTACCTATTCCTAGATGATCTTGTGGACCTATCATGAACCATGCTCCTTTTTTATAACATATAGTCTCACCCTGAGACCATTCTTCCACTGCATTATTTTTCTCCCCCTAACATCATGCTTATGCTATGTGCTTTTGGTTCTTCCTATTCTCCCCCTGATATTTTTCTCGTTTCTTTTCCTGTAGGAATATGTTATATGCCTATATTCTTTTTACATCTAAGATATCATCATCAAAACATTTCCACATACTTCCTTCACACAATGATTGCTTCTTCAAGTTTTGATTTGACAAGTAATGATCTTGAAGAACCTTTATTCAAGGAATTAGTTCTGAGGAATCGTACCTAGTCGAAGTCTTCCTTGAAATATTCCCCATCTGCCATCACTGATAGGAAGTATTTCTCTATTGTACCATCCAAGGTTAAGTTTTAAATCTTGATCAATGTGGCCTTCATTATGACATATCTGACATTCATCATTGGGCTTCAAGATTTGCTGATATGGATGAGGCATTCTCTTTATTTGGTCCATATGTCTCCATCTAGGTATTTTATCATATTCTCTATACCTGACCATGTCATTGGTCCAACAATCCTGCACTTATTGTCTAAAATTTGTACATAAGAAACAATAAACAAAGAACTTATTTTGATACCTGTATATGGAAGAAGATTTTGATCTTTTGAGGATGCTTCTAGGAGTAGACATTTCCTTGTTGCTCAACCCTTTCATTAGCCATATTCATTTGTTGATTTCTGACACCTATTATGTTGTTCATTGTTGATTCTTTTTTATGAACCATGTTCATTGTCTTTCACACATTATTTATATTTACGGATCCTTTCTCTTCATTATGATTCCTTTTACTTTTCTCTTTTTCAAAATTTCTTTGAGAGTCATTGAAGTGAACATGCTTGGCCTGGTGTTCTTCACTACAAATCTTCAAGTGAGATATTTCTTGATGTTATCAAATTCTGATCAATCTTCTTGGGATGTCTTTAACTTGATGAGTATGCGGGATCGTTTTTCTTCGATGCTTCACCTTCTTGATAGCAAAAACCTACTTGATAAGTGGAGACTTCTATATGTTGGGAATGTGATCTAGATATTCAATGCCTTTGTTGAACTTTGAACCGAGTTGCTCCAATTTTTCTCTTAAGAGGACAACTTCCTCTTCCATTTTTTCACATATTTGTTTCATTTCATTTAGTTGTTCAGATAGGCATTCTTGTATTTTTTTGCTTCTTCTAATTCAATTTTGAGAGTAAGAATAGTATTTCATTTGAATTCTTTCCTTGAAGTTGTTGCATCAAATGAATTTATCTTTTCTTGAGAATTTTGATTTCCTTAATTGCACTTCTAATTTCCCCTTCAAGATCCAGTTTTACTTCGGGTTATTCAACCTCAAATATGAATAATATTTCATTCCTTTCTTCATCGGTTGTGCTTCAATTGTTTTCACTGTCACTATGTTCCTTTGAGTAAAAGTTATTTTTCTTTAATATTTGCTTCTTATTTTGATACTTTTGTTTGAACCTAGATTCATTATCACTTTCATTTATCTTAGTGTAAGGACATTTAGATGTATAATGAACAATTCTTCCACATTCAAAAAATTTCAAAGGCAACTTACCATTGAATTATACAGTTCCTTTCTTATGTTTTCAAACAAACTTGGCTTCTTATTCACCATAATTTGAGTCTTCATGATCCTTTGCCTTTTTCTCTTATTTTGTTTCCTTGAAAGTTGCTTCCTTGACTCCTAAATTGTCTTCCTTGATTCTCAACTCATAAGTGGAAAGAGTACCATGGAGTTTATCTATTTTCATCTTGTTAATTTCTGTTACTTCCTCAAGGGCTGAGACTTTAGGGTTGAATCTTGATATAAGTGGTCCTAATACTTTTTTGTCAATAGAACTATATTTGGATTCTTCACCAAGACCTACAATGGATTTGAAAATATTTTCTACTCGAAGAAAGTGTGATGTAATGTCCTCATCCCCTTCCATCTTCAAGCTCTGGAATTTTCCTCTAAGAGCTTGCAACCTAACTTATCTAAATTTTGTATATCCTTCATAATAAGTATAAATCTTGTTCCATACCTCATGAACTAATTTTCACTGCATTACTTTGACAAATTCTTATTCTTCCAAGCCAGATAATATAACATGCTTAGCTTGTGCATTATATGTGTAAACTACTTTCTCTAATGCATCTATTGGAATAACATTGGGGACTTTATATTTCATGTTCACAATTTGCCAAATTTTTTCTCCCAAGTAGATGAGATATGTCTCCATCCTTTTATTACATAATGCATAATTGGTTCCATCAAACATGGGGGGCTTCCCCATTGCTCTAGTAGTGTCCATTTTTTCTTGATCTTCAACATTCTAGCAGTTAGTTGTTCCTGAAGGCACCTACTTTGATACCACTTGTTGGCCCAAATATCACACTAAGGAGGGGAGGGAGGGTGTAGGGGGTGAACCAATTTGGGTGAATTTCACAATTCAACAGTCTTTATTAATCATACATCCATATAACAATTAACCATAAACATTATGTCATTAGTTATATCACTGCATCATCATATCAGTAACATGACAAGAAGCAATCAACAACACAAGAAAGCACCATATAACAAGGAGAGACAAATTTTTAGGTGGAAACCCAAATGGGAGAAAACCACCAAATCTTATTCTATTCAATCTTCAATTTATTTACATCAATTTGCAAGCCCCAACCTATGGAAGGAAACTACCCCCAAAATATGCAAGTTTCCACTTGTGGGAGGCTACAACCTGATTGAGGCTCCAACCTCCTTCTTCAACTTCTTTATGGGCCTCTATTTCATCACATTTTAAAACTGGATCCAAGATCAACATAAAGGAATATCATGATCTACAAATTGTTGTCATCATCACAATCGATACCAATATCTCATACTACCACTGCAACAAACAATGCCATTGGAACAATCGTTTTCTCTGCCACATAATACACAACTAAATTTCCATACGACCTGTAACCTCTACACTACTATACTCCACTGCTATAGAACCTTCTACCTTACACTAAAATATCATATAAGAACTCTTGTTGGTTTTCATGCTACTCCATATATTCTTCTTCAACCATAACTACAATATGGTCATTCAAATCCTTCCTCAGAACTTGTTTACTTCATATATTCATAACACCTCCAATATGCTCATATACTTGAAAAATAAACATAAGAGATTTTGGACGTCAATTATGAGACAAAACAATATTAAACCCCCTTGGATGCATCTATCTCTTAACTGCAAACGTCCAACTTCTTCCAGATCTCAATTTGGATAAACAATGCTCCCAAAAGTTTAAAAAAATGATCATATGTAATTGTATCAAATATTAAATATTCTACAAACTATGTTTTTCCAGGCACCCTCCAAATGTCTTTTTGGATTTTGGCACTAGCCACTGGATTTTTCTATTCATTCTACAAAATGAAAATTCTAAATAAAAAATAATCCAACCTAATTTTTTCTAGAGGTTGAACCCATGACCTCAAAACTCCCACTAAAATCCAATACCAGGTGTGATACGAGTGTTTCTTGTATATTGTGTACCTTCTATTTGTATTTGTTAACGATAAGTTGAACATGGATTTACTAAGGAAAGAGACCCATACCTATCATCTTTGATGTTATATTCACTGCACTACCAATTGCAATACAACACCTCACAAAGATTTTCCAGCTCCTGTAACTTAGAGTATTGACATAACATGCCACATAACCAACCTTGCTATACATTATCTAAGGTGGATTCCACCATATTTAGGGTTTACGCAAAAAATGTTTCCATCTTTTCCTAATTCATTAATTATGACCTCTGCTATACATTATCCAAGGTCTCACCATATTATAACACTCACACTTGACTAAATCTAACAGTGTCAAGATGAGATCTAGGAAATGTAGATGGCTCACTGGGCCTCAAACAAAAGTCATAACTCTACATTGTAAAGAAAATTGACCAATATTATTCATCAAACACCTTAAATCTTTTCATTTCAGGCTAGAGATAATGCTACGAACAATTTCCATGCATTTTTTCAAGTTCTCGGGTCATATATATGTATATGTTGTTACACTGGTCCTAGCCATGGAGGGCTAACCATAAAAATAGGTTTTACACTGAAGAGTGTGCCTAGAAATTTAGTGCCATTTTCCCATATAGATGAGTTAGCCATGTATATAGGGGTGGAAACTAATGAGGTTGAGACTTACACTTCTTTCTATGTGACCATGGCCATATGACTTGGACCCAAGGGTCCTTGGTCACCCGTATGCTAACGTCACTAATGATGTCAGACCTGCGACATAGCACACCCTAAGTGGGCCATGTGTCATCCAAATTTGTGCCTACTGAATAGTTGAAAATTCCATTTCTACCTACCATGTGGTGGCCCACTAGTGTCTCCACATCAACATGAAATGTGTCCTCCCATGTGTGTAATTGTACAACATGTCACTCATTGATAGGCCCATATCATCTTCTAAATACTTTTCCACATGTCATCGTTTGATTGGTCCAATGGGACTTGGTTAAACATCTAACATATTTAACTTCATGTAGTCATTTACTTGTTGAAATCACCATTTGATTATCCCAAAACTTGCACGCCCTTTAATGGGATTAACCAGTTCACAACCCCATGTAATCATGATTGTTGATCATACTGCGTAAAGGTATATCCACTCCAAACGTGCGCATTTTTTATCAAATTAGTATTTTGGATTTATCCCTATGGTTTGGCCTTTTAATTTTCCCCCAACTAATATTGATTTTCAACAAGCCATAGCTTCTCTTCTAGGAGGATTTTTCCTAAGAAGAATATATCGTTGGAAAGGTATTGACGAGCACTACACAACCAAGTTATTTGTAAGATATTTTGATCATCTTAGCTTGATCAAAATCTCAAATAACTGCAAGCACCCATATCCTCATGTAATGAGACTTTCCAAAAGATCAAGTTATCATATTTCCTCACGAAGACTCTTGTTCTTATTGTGTACACACCTTTGACATCAATGACATATTATTCTCATCAATGACAACATTATATGCAACACTTAGATGCTTGACACCTTGCTCACCTTTCACTTACATGCTTGACACTTCCTAAACCTTTTCTATATGCACAAAATTACTTATCGACCTTACTATTTTCTTATCATCTAGCATTGCTTGATTTTCCAATCCCCTACTTACTTAGATGATACTTGATTTTCCTATTTTTCTAGTCACATAATCACTATGAAACTTCTTAAAGTGTATATTTTTCCCACATGTAATTAAAAAAAATACCTAAAAATCTACCCTATAGTTGTATGTTGATATGTAAATATTTTCGATATTTGAATAATATTTTTACGCACAAAGGTTTATTAATCTGAATTCACTTTAATAGAGTATCATTTTTTAATGAGAACTGGGTATATTTGTATTATAGAAAAGGCTTAGGCATAAAGCTCAAGGAAAGATATTAAGGATGAAGTATTTCTACTAAGTCCATCTCTAGATTTTCTATGTTTTCTAAAAACAAAAAGAACATAATCTTGTGAATTCTAATCTCCTAACAACGCTTATAGATTCGCCAATACTAATCAATCAAAAAACAAAATTTACAAATCATATCAGATGACTGGGTTTTAAAGGAATAGTTTAATCTTCAACATTTGTTGGATGGTTCTTGCACATCTAGCTAATCTTATTTCTTGAGATTGATCAGGCCCCACTAAGCCAACAAATGGTTCCCGACAACGGAACCATTTGTTGGCTTAGTGGGGCCTGACCCAGGTTTAGAAGTGATTTATCCAAGAAAATCCCGGTACTACTATCCCTTTCGGCAACATTCCACGGAGCGCAGACTGAGGTCTCACCCAAGTAGTATGGGAGGGTGTTGGAACCAGGTTTCCGCACCTTGGGGATGTCTGATATGAGGTGATTACTATGCGGTCCAACCTTCGCACTTACTGCACTACGCGCCCCTGCGGGCACCCCGCGCCCTGTGATACTGTCTTCGCGTAGTTCTAGCCACAGCGCAACCCGTGTTATTTACCCAAGTCTTCCTTAGTCAGGCTCTCTTAGCTTGTTTACTTAGATTATTTTCATATATAAGAATTCATACGAGTATTCATCAAGTGTGCGTAGTAAATAAACATAATAAAAGTAATAACATCAAAACGCATATTCAAGAACAGATGCACATAGTAAACTTCTCTTTATTAACTTTCAATTGCAATTACAAACCCAACTCCGCCCTGCGCACTCAGCTGCAGGGGTCTGCGCACTCAGCTGCGGACTCTAGTAGGCCTCTGTGCACTCAGTTGCAAAGCCTCTTCCTACTACTACGACCCAATACACTTCAGATTCCACTTTATGCTCTAACCATGCCTTCGCATCCCTATCTATTCTCTACTAAGCTTAGCTATCTTTACACTTAGAGCCTTGCTCTATTTATACAATCCCATGGTCCACAGACCATGGGTAGGCTGACACAACTTTACATTAGATTACAATATTTTAGGGTGGACAACCCTATGACTCGATTGTACACTTCGCGCTATGCACCCGCACTTCGTGGAGTTCTACACAATCTTTGACCAAAACTTGGGCTTTGAGCCCCAAAACCTGCTGCAGGGGATCCCATGCCCAACATCCATATTGTGAACTATTATTTGAGGGATGAAGGGATTTCAAACCGATTCAAAGAGCTGATATGTCTTGATGGTCAAAGATAGGTTCCATACAATTTTATCCATCAATTGTGCCACTTTGATTTTGAATTTAGACTAAAATAGGAATTTCCAAGTCACAATGAGAACCACTAGGGTACAGAGGTTTGGGGGAGATGAATAATCAATGAGACAGATTCTTAGAGTGAGGGCCCCAGCATTGTTTCGGCCTAATATGCCTATAGTGAGAAGTGAATTCCAAAAGTGGATGAAGCAACGTAAGTAAAAGATCTGTGATGAGGTAGAAGGATGAGTCAAATGAGCCTATCAACATGAGAGCCTTCTTTTGAATGCATGGGAGGAAGACCAATAACCCCTCCAACCCATAGTGAAGACCAAATAATTTGATGAATAAAACCATGTCTACAACTATGTCATGGTGAGGGAGACCAAATGATTTGGTCATGTAAGATTAGTTTTCCTCTAGGGAAGGAGGATCCCTGATTGGTCAGATCATCAACTATTTTTTTTTTATATGCAACACATGGAAGAAATGGATTCTATGAATAAGGCTAGATATGAAGGGAGTATTTTTATAATCTAAGCCAATTTGAGATCCTCTAGAAGTGATTTACTTATAATTTTGGATAGAATAACTAGGGAGTGTCTAATAACTGTAAACTCTTGAATTCTCAATTGAACAACTTGTTTGAGACCTTGGTAGAGAACGTAAGCCTATGCTACATTGCTTTTCTCCTCCCCCTCCCACCAACCACCTTTGGATTCCCCTTGGAAGCACCATCAAAGAAAAGAGTATGATGATTTTGCTAGAAGAGCCAATTTTTAAATTTCTCTCCAATACCCCTTATCGACCAATGTTATTTTTTTGAATAAGGAACTTTGGGGAAAGAGGAAATGTTGAAGAAATAAACCCTTTCAGATTCTTGTGCATCTAAATTATTGTCTTCCTCCTCTATTTCCTTCACTCAAAAGATATATCCTATCAACCCAATGGACCTTGCAACTACTTTAACAAGTAGATCATATTCATCCAAGAATATAATTTTATTCCTAGATAACCAAAGCTTCCAACACACCATTTTTATGGAAGCCTCCTAGAGTTTTTTCATCTTATTTTTCCCTGCCTGATATGGCAAGGATGTGGATGATTCTTCCCTACAATCTGGTGTTAATATTCCAATTGTATAATTGAATCTTTCCCTCATTGATTCCCCCCCTGAAACTGTCGTTAATTCAACCAAGAGATATTTGAATCTTGTAGCTATTACACAAGACACTCCCCCTAATAATATTGTGTCATCAACAAATTGAGTGTGGTTGATGCTTTGAATTCCTTCCATGAAGTGAATGCCAGGTAGATTATTGAGGACACATTCATGCTCCAATATTTTACTAAATGATTTTGCCATTATAATAAATAGAATGGGCGAGAGGTTGCATCCATGTATCAATCCACGAGAGGCTAAAAAAAACTAGTTGAGACTCCATTAACCAAAGGTGAAATCTAAGGAGAAGAGGTACAATCCTTGATCCATTGCAAGAAATCAAGAGAAAATCCCATCTTTTTTAAAACTGAGAAAAGGAAAGAATGTATGATTCTATCGAAAGCGTTGGCTAAGTTGATCTTAATTGTCATCCCCTTGTCTACTCTAGATTTATTGGAGTGTATTGCTTCTTGCAAAAGCAGATATTATCCATAATCTGTCTTTGCCTTATAAAGCCTATTGGTTTTCAGACATGAGCTTAGGAACAAAATTTTTTAATATTTGTGCCATAATTTTGGAAATAATTTTATATGAGAAATTGCATAGAGAAATAGGAAAAAATTTCTCAAATGAGGAAGGATTAACCTCTTTAGGGATTAGAACCAAGAAGGATGAGTTGAGAGTGCCCCTCATTTGTCCCGATATTTGCATGAAAGAGACCATCCTGCATAAATCAAATTTATCTCTTCCTAAAAAAATTGACGAAAGGATCTAGAGACTGCATCAGGACTTGTGGCCTTATCTGGTTCAAAATACCAAATCACTTTGTTTATTTTATTTTTTATATGATCTTCATTAACTTCACATTCATCTCTGGGATTACCATTTGAGCGATGTGTTTTGTGAATCTTTCTTCTCCCTAATTCGTGACCTCTCCCACTTCTTAATATAGGAAATGGAAGTGAGAAATATCATCATATGTTATGCGATTAGGATCAATGATTATGGATCCTCTGATATGAATCTTGTCTGCAATTTATTTCCATGCTCTCACATTTTTGCTTGTTTCTGGAAATATTTGGTGTTTCTTTCTCTAGCTTTGAGCGACAAGCTCATAGATTTTATTCTCCACAATTCTTCCTCTTATTTTATTTTTCTATGCATTTCTTCATACATCTCTTTTTTTTTTTTAAGAATGTATTTGATAACTAGTTACTCATCAATCTCCTACATAACTATGGAGAAATTGGCTTTAACAAATAGGGCTTCATTTGATCCACTTTTTGGTCTCTCCCGAAGCCATTTCATAATTTCATCTCTGAGACCCTTTATTTTTTACTCTTAGATGTGGATGGGGGATCCTAAAACCCATCGCAACGAAGTTCTATTGACCATGCATACGAAGTCTTATTCCAAGGCCCAAAGTGGGTTGTATAAGAATGGGATGGGGCAGTGCTTTTGGAGCAAATTTAGGTCAAGTTTAACTAGATGATGATCAAATCTCCACTACGCAATATGAGAAGAAGAAATGGATAAGTGATTGAGAAGCAAATTGTTACTCACTAGGAAATGATGTAGCCAAATAACAATATGACCTAGTCTCGAACATTTGTTTCTCCATGTAAACTTAGATGTAAAGGGTTTGACATCAAATAGGTCTAGTTTAGAGATTATATTCTCCATTCTTTCTTGAAATTGATCACGAACAAAAGATCCTCCTTTTTTCTCCCATTGATGAATGGTACATTGACGATCCCAACAAAATGATATTTGTATTTTGAATGGACTTTTTTTTTGCTAAGAATGGATTAGAAACACTCCATTTTAGCTTGATAAATATTTGGCATGTAGATGTTGAAAATGTTGCAAATTTTCACGTAGGATATGTTTTAACTTGGTGTTTATCCAATGAGGAGTTTTTTCTTCATAGAGAATATGAAATATGGTAGAGGACCATAATGACTACATGCCTTAATGCGCCCCTTGAATCTTAATTTACCACACTTCCATTTTTCGAATTTTTTTGACATTTTAGGAGAGCTTCGTGCTCTCCCAATTTAGTCTCCTAGAGAAGCAGAATGTGGGGATTATGAAGCCTTATAATATTTATTATTTCTTGTTCCCTTTTTTCATTATCCATCCCTATGCAATTCCCTAAGATTCCATTCATTATTTATTTCTTGTTTTGAAGCCTCCCCTTAAGGAGGGACTTGGTGTGGAATTCTTCTTTTCATTTTTTGACATCTTGAATGTTGGGTTGTTAATGACTCGTTGATTCCTCTTTTCTTTCACATTTTCTTCTTTACCTTGGCATATATCCCTATTACATTTTCTTTTCATTTTCTTTATTGAATTATTTTTGGCTAATTCTCTTTCACTTTCAGCTTCTGATTTGTCTTTTGTGGAGGTGAAATTTTTAATGGGGTCGTTCCTCCCCTTAAAGGATTCATACTCTTCCTCTTCAGATTCCAGTGGTTCTGTGACAACTAGAGGGGTCGATGCATCTTCTAGATTAGGGATTTCCACATTGGCTTCTAATGGTCTGGTTGTGGGAGACGTCAGAGTATGACCTTTTTCCTTAGTGTGATTTGGGTCTTCATCAACCTGCACATTTTCCAAGATCATAAATGGATTCTGAGAATTGAGAGAGTGAGTTTCACCTTGCTATGATGGGGTATGGTCGATTATTTTCCTGCGTTGGACCGTGGGCAGATTGTGAGTTTATGTTCATCCTCAAGGAGTAGTCTGTCTTACGGGACCTTGTTTTTTCCATTGGGTATTATGTTGGCCTTCTTTAGCTTGGGAAGAGATGGTTTCTTATTTCTTGGGGAAATCTTTGGAAAATTTCCATATTCATGGAAATAACGAAATTTAGAGGGGAGTTGATTGTAATCCACAGGAGGCAGGAATTACCGCCCATCAAAAGTGAGTTGGATCACTTCCAAAAGAACATTTTCTAGATCCACTACCACACATCCTATGGCATGATTATATAGTAAATATTTGACCTCACATTTGTCAATGTATTTCCCCAAAGTGTTTCCTATGTTCCTCATGGTCTCCTCTTCCTAACAATGAAGTGGAAGGTGGAATAATTGACCAGATAGGGACAACAAAAGGAACATTATTTTCTTAACTGAAGTTGAGGGTCCATCTATTTAAATACAACCCATAGGGTCCCATGAAGTAGGGCCCATTTTTGAAGATGAGAACCTTGTCTTCCTCGAGATGAAAGAAGAAAGTGTATAAACCTTTCCCATAGATGGTACTTTCTATTTTCCCTTTCACCAGGGGGTTCTAACTCCTTTCAACCCATTGCTCGAGGGTTTTAGGAGAAGACCATATACCCATAAAAAAATTTATTAGGCCTCATTCATCCAGATTAATGGTCGTGCGTCTAGATTTAAGTATATTTACCTTAACCTTGGGAACATTCTCCTGATTCTTCACAAACAAGTCTATCTTAGCTTTGGAACCCTTTAGACTAGATTGCATCAGCTAGTTGAAGGTAGCAAATTCAGAGGAGGGGGTGCATGGTGGAGAATGAGTTGGTGGAGGGGGAGGGGGAAAGAGGACAAAGCCCCCTGCATTTGTGCCTAACATGAAGAAACCCTAATGAAACATTTGCAATGATATTGTCTATTTAATGAACACCAAGTCTCATTTTTATCAAAATTACCACTCTTATATGTTTTGTCAATCCAACTATACATAAAACACACATAGATATGCCTTCTAAAACATGTTTTTGTAAAATATGTAGGTGTTCATGCCATTTGAAACATGGTTTGTAAAAGATGTAGTTGTTCTATAAGATAAACTAATCATTATCTTTGTTATGATTGGTACCAAAAATCATAGCTTAACACAAGAATATCACCATGTTTTTCCCACATTTCTTTGATATTTTATTCTTATTCTAGAAGCGCAAATTCATTACCATGTACATTATCATTTTTTTTTCACCAAGAAATTAGAATATTGATAGGTTGGAGGCAATGAGTAGTGCAAAGAATTTCTAAACTAATATTGGATGATATAATTTTTGGATGAAAAACTATGTAAAGCATCGATGTTCTTAGACTCTTAACAATATTACTAAAATTATAGGACTTGGTACCTACAAAGGTAAATGAGATAATGGATTTGAGAATAAGCGTTTAAATGTAAAGAGCTACATGAATTCCAACCTAAATAATGTAACTTGTTTGAAAAAAGAGGTACAAGTGATTGGTGCATGAATTTTGAATATGTCGTTGAATTTGGTTGGTTTAATTGTTTCATATTATGAAACATAATATTGTAAATTTTTATTTTTATATTTACTAAATTACTAATACACATGGTAGACAATTTCCTGTTTGAATTGTATGAACATTTTATATTTCAAACAACATTCTCACTTTCGAATATTTTGATAATTTTGCATATATTTTTAACAAAAATCACCTCATGTAGTCATCGTAATGAGTGGAATACATTAATCTGATTGGAGTCTCCACTTGTTTTCATGATAAGATGATATCTTAAAATGTAACATTATTTGGCATATGAGTAAAAAATCCATGTCGTCACTCTCCCCCTTAAGATAATATTTCTCAACATATTATTCTATGTCGTGCCAAACATTGATATCTCCATGAATTAGTTTCTTTTGCGTTAAGAAAAACCATTAATGTATACAAGGAGAGGGAGACCCTTGGAATTCATATTCCAGTGTCTCATGATCTTCTTTATTCTCGTATTTACAATATTCACAATGTTTTACAAATCCCTAAATATTAGGTGTCAACATCCCCCCCCCCAGTCTGAAGGGATGTTGGTCAGTCCAAGCATACTTTTGAATCATTCAAAATTTTCCCTTCCAAGAACTTTGGTGAAGATGCATGCAATCTGATAATTTGTGGAACAATGGCATAGGTGAATAGTCTTGGCCTCAACTTGATGTCAAATCAAATGATACTTTATATTGATATACTTGGTTTGATCATGGAACTTGGATTCTTGGACAATTTTATTGCACAAGTATTATCAATTAAAAGAGGAGTATAATGCACTTGTTTCTCGTACAAATTTTTAATAATTTTCCTGAGCCACACAATATCCTTTGTTTCTTATGCAACTGCCACATATTTTTCCTCTATTGTGGAATATGTTGGAATAGATTATTTTCATGACCTCCAGGAGACAACTCCTGATCGAAGGCTCATAACATAACTTGAATTAAATACTCCATTTTCTTTACCTCCATCAAAATTTGAATCAAAGTATCTAATCAAGATTAATTCATCCACCTATGTATACTTGATTCCAAAGTCTTGAGTTCCTTTCAAGTACCTTAGAACTATTTTTGTATCAAACCAATCAAGCTCACAAGGTTTTTTCATAAACCTGGAGAGGATTCCAATAGCAAATGACATTTTTGTCCGATACTAGTTAGGTAGTAAAAACTTTCTATGAGTTGTATGTAATTAGTTGCATCCTCGAATTCATTTCTTTCTTTAGATGTAAGCTTTAATTTTTTTCCATTGGAGTGGGTAGAGGATTGCATTCATCCATACCAAATTTGTTCAACAAATCTCCAATGTACTTATTTTGACAGAGGAATATAAACTTATGATGTTGGGTTACTTCAATACCTAGATAATAGTGAACATATCCCAAATCTGTCATTTCAAAACCTTTCCTCATTTTTTTTCTTTATGGATGCAATATAATTTTCATTGTTCCCTGTCATCAGTAGATCATCTACATATCCACGATATATAAAATTATTTTGCCAAATTTATTGACAAATAAAGTTGCATCATCAAGATCATAATGTTTGAAATTTGGTTTCATAAGATGCTCAGTTAACTTCTCATACCAGGATCGTGGTGCTTGTTTGAGGCCATACAAGGATTTGATCAGCTTACATACTTTGTGCTCTTATCCCTTCACAATAAATCCTTCTAGTCGAGACATAAAAACATTTTCTTTCATATCTCCATTCAAGAAAGCAATTTTTACATCCATTTGATGTACTTTCTTATATATTATGTGATGCCAAGGCAAAGAGAGTCTAAATGGTAGCCCATTTTTCCATGGGGGGGAAATTCTCCTCATAATTGACCCCTTCCATATGTGCAAACCCTTTTTCCATGAGCCTTGCTTTATGCTTGTCTATTGAGCCATCTTCTTTATATTTGTTCTTGAAGATCCACTTGTAGCCAATCGATTCAGTTCCAAATGGAGGGTCCACCAGCTTCCAAGTTCCATTCTTTAATAGAGCATCATACTTATCCTGCATTGCTTCTTTCCAATCATCATGAGAAACAACTTCTTTAAAGGAAGTTAGTTTTAATTACATAGACAAATTTAATTCACAGCAATAATAAACGTCCATATCAATAGCTAAATCGTAATTGTCTACATCACCTCCATTATGTCTAGTAGAACTTCTTGTTCTTGTCTTTTGAACCTCATCAGGATGAACACTTTCAAGTGCTTTGGATAGCCATTTTGGAGGACCTTTTTGAGAGTTCCCATGTTGTTTAGTTAACTAATATGGGGTTGAATCAATACATAGCCTTCCAATTCTCTCAATCACATCACCCAAAGTGTCTTCTTGATAAATGGTTGGAGCTTCATGAGGGAGGGAGAGTGCTTCAAAAGGAGATTCCACGGATTGATCCAAAATAAGGATCCCTTATTCAAGATTTGGAATCTCATTATGAAATTCCATAAAATATTTTGCATTCCTAAATATGTCCAAGTGATTAAGATACTGCTAACAATATTATCATTCTTGGAAGATTCAGGAAAAATTACATATCTAGATAGTATAAAATTCTTATTTACTTCATCAAAGAGACGATATGATTTGGAGGTATCCAAGTACCCCAAAATGATACACTTTCGACTCCTTGCACCAAGTGTTAGGTCCCTATAATACTAGTGTAGCTCCTTACTGTTATTAGTGCAACCCCCTTATTGTATTGTTGTGCCCATGTAGTCCCCATATTGTTATTATTATGCCCCATAAAATCCCACTATTGTTATTTTTGTGCCCTTACAATATTATTGTTATGTCGGTTCTAATTATATTGTGACCCATTAGACTCCTATATATAGAAAGGAGGTCTTTTCATTTGTATCATCCTCCAAGAATTGTTCGTTTGTGTAATGTAAAGAAGGTTTCCCCCTCGAAGAGGCTTATTTTGAAGTCGGTGATATATCTCTTCTTCTATTTTGTGAGTTGGTTTCATAACACCAAGTTTGTTTCTCTATTCCTTAGGTATTAAGGGATAACAGGTGGAACCAAAAACCCTGAGATTCCTCACTGAGGAAGGTGGACATACCAAATTTCATAGAGAGTCTTGTTTTTGAGAGTATGAGATGGAAATTTATTTTAATATAAATTGAATATAGTACTGCATCAACCCATGACATCAGCTTAAAATTATTGAAAAACATCTTTGAATTTACCATATTTAAGATTGTCTTGTTCTTTCTTTCAGCTACAACATTCTGTTGAGGATTATAAGACACAATTGTTTGATGTCGGGTCCCATGTCAATGAAGATAGTTTTCAAATTCATTTGAAGTATATTATTTTCAATTATTAGTATGAATAGAGCCAATATGATATTTTGTATTGTTTTCAATCCATGCATGAAAGTTTTTGAAATTTTTAAAAGCTTTAGATTTTTTCTTCAATAGATATACCCAACACATTTTTGTAACCAGCGCTCCCAGCATTTACTCGATTTTACAATCTCTTTAGGATAAATGTGAATTGGCTACTACTATGACGTGACCTAACCTCCAAGTTCCAGTCGAAAGTGGGGCCTGATCTGAAAACTTACTGACACCTCTCAGGAGCACTAGATCACCCAGAAGTCAGTCCATACCCTATGATAATGAGACCCTATGTTGGAATTACTTTTCCACAATCCTAACACCCAAACGGGACCTCTAACACAACATTCATGTAATTATCGGGCTATAACCACACTCATGAACCTACTTTCATGCGGTTATGACCTAAATTTCCTAGTTTATTGCTAGCAATACTGATACCTTAGTCACTTTTCTAGGCTAGTCTCCAGACCACTGCTCATAACTACGTGTAACTTTACAAAATCGTGATTAAGATGATACCAATACCAAGAATTCAAACTTGAAGCAATAAATTGACCTAGACTACCTAGTACCCATCAGACATTTCGTCAAACATATGGTATGCATGTAAGTTGTAGGTCATGAATGCATATTTGATCTTAAATCTATGAACTTCATCTAAGAATCACAAAGAAGGTCTAATTCCCTCTCAAGTAGCTGCAACAACACTTGTTATCTCATGAATTCATCAACCACTCAAATACTTATAAAATCATGAACAAGATTTATAACTATAGCACATCATAGAACCATGCTTATAACCAAAATATTAACCATGACAAATCAACCATCAAATCAATAGAATAACATGTACAAGGTCTCATAGATCAAAATAGGAAAATAACTCTTGTTAACATATGCAAAATCCAACCAAGTTAGGAACTTCCATGTACCACCTAACCAGTATAGATTGGGTTGAACCAAATCTTTATTTCATCCAATCACCCTTATGCCATATTCCAACCATGAAAGTGGGATCTCATGGGATAGACCAAGACATAATCAACCAAGGACTCTCGAGGTTAAACTACCTCCACCCTCAAGCTACTATGTTTTCATCTAAACCGATCCTAAGATCACAAAACCAAAACAAGCTTAGATACCTCAAAATTTCTTCACGCTTAATGATTTTTCTTGTCACCACCCACCCATTGAGGGCCTCTTGGAGAAAACCATATCCACCCCCAACCCTTGGGAATTTTTCCCGAGAACACCTCACTCAGTTCCAAAACCTTCTAGCAATCCAAATCTCAACCAAGAATGAATCCCATCACATCATGACCATCCAAGGAATGGAAAGGCAAGGATGAAACCACTGTCAAACCAGGAAAATCCCATGTCAACGACAACAATGAAACAAATAAATAAATGCATGTAAAATGCATTCATACCTTAACTAGGAAATCACACATGCAACCTATTACCTGCAAAATCCTCCTGCAGAAGCTTATGATCCAACCTTCTCCTTGATTTCCTTCTCTTTCCTTTGCTTTCCTTTCTACAAATCCAAGTTAATTCCAAAATGATCCAAGAATACGCTAAATGTGAAAGAGTGTATGTGAGAGAGAATGAAAGGAGAGAGCCAAAATAAATTAAAAAAAGTTGTAATGACAAAAAATATGTGAACTGATTCTCTAATGTCTTTTTGTCATTGATTGGTCCCAACAATATGTATATTTCAAGGCCCATATTTGTATCCTCTAGCCATAAATTATTTCTTTCCTCACATTAATTTACATTTTTGGCTATAATTTTCTTAGTAGGAAGACTAAAGGGTGCTTGTCATACTTTGTGGTCTAATGTGGTTTATGTGTAGGAAAGAGAGCTTTTTTTAGTGCATTCATTATGCAAAGGCATTTTGGAGGCATCTAGAGGAAGTGTAGGAGGCTTGTCCCCTACATTTACTTTCCTTTGACTCGAAGTGATCCCTAGAATCACTCATTTTCACTCACCTACAGCTCGAGGTCCACTAGAAGCTGATGAACTCAAATGAATGAGAGGATTTAAGGGAACTACATCCACTCTTTTTGAGGTTTTGGTGGGAATCATTCCTCTTTCCAAGGGAGCTGCCACTAAGACATCTTTTGTATAAATAAATAGGCTCGAGGGCCCATTAGGATTAAAAAATTTTGGAGCTAGGAAGATCTATTGAGATCCAAGTATTTGAGACTTTTATTTCCATTTTGATATGATTTACTTGAACTCCCTTTTCTGTTAATGAAATATTCATTGTTGGTCTACAGTTGAGTTAACTTTGGAGTGTTGAGGCCCTTCGGTTAGGGCCAAAACTAGAGGCTCTAGTATCTCTTATGTATTTTATTTTGTCATTGTTTGAGTAGTGACACTTCTTTCTTTGTTTAAACACAAGTTAGATTTCAAAACTTGTAGTTGCAGACCTGATTACCACCTCTCTTATGGGAAGTGTGGGTGAGGAGCCTACACCAACAAGCCAAAAATATTTGTTTATTTTTCCTTTGAAAGTTGTTAGGCTTCGGTTTATAGTTTTGTTGCATACTATGTTTCTTCATCCTAGAAGTTAAGGTCATGCCTTTGCACATGGATTAGATGCATGTTGTAGGATAAAGTATCTCTTGATGAAATAAAATTCAACTCATCTTTTCCATCTTGATTTGTTGTAATTTGATCACTAGATTTATGTTCTTTCTAAGAGTAAAAGGGGGTTGATTTCTAGTTTGTAGGTACTACCAGTGACTTGCAGGTATTGTAATACTCATCCTACATCCATTTTTTCATCACCATATTCCTTCTTGACACCTCATATTTCCCTCATGTTCTGCCACCGAGATCATCTTTTTAGGGTTATTGGGGAACACCATGAGCATGTACTTTTTATGCAAGATGTGCCTCTGAGGGGTGCTAAGCTTGGAAAATGTCCTCACACATTATTCGTGCAACCTCATCTACCTTCTCCCACCTTCATAACACCTTTCCTACCCTCGGGATGCTCTCAGATCCAATCTTGTAGCAAAGTAGGGAAATCTTGTAGCATCCTATAGCATTGCCTAAAGTTGGCCATATTTTCTTTAATATCTTTACTTTTGAATTTTTGGATTCAATAATGACCTCTAGGCTTTGAATCCATGATTGGGGAAGACCAAGGACCAATTTAGACCCATCCTTCCTTCACTGCAAGTATAGAACAACAATTAGAATTAGTAGACAGATTTCCACATTTGAATAAAAAAAAATTGTTATTTTATGCAATGTATAAAGTCTATGTTATTGAAGCTAAATTATCTTGAACTTGGTGATAAGAAGGGAAACTCTTCAATGCAAGTAGATTAGACCTAGTTTTTTTAAACTTATGTTTTTATATTTTCTAGTCATACACTTTAGATCAAGTTTCCTCTTTTAAGCAATTTTTCACATTCTGCAAGTAGAGTAATGATTTTCATTATGAAAGTAGAGTATTGATTTAATTTTTGCAAGTAGAATAGCATGGTTCTTTTTTGTAATTAATTACATTATTTCCCTTCCTACAATTGTAGTTATCCTTTACATTTGATGAATGAAATTTTCACTTATGCAATTAGGATGATGTTTACCTTCCTACAGTTAGAGTAGACTCTTGTATTTTTATGCAAGTTCTCTTTGTAAGCTAGTTGGAGGAGTGGTATCCGGATACCTTGATCTGATTCAAATGACTAAAGGTGACATGAGTAGAGCTTGACCTACTGTGCATATAACACTTCCACCTTTAAGTTTTTATAGACCTTAGGTTGATGATTTAAGTTGGTAGCCTTGGGAGTTATAGCATTATTATTGTAATACTGAGGCTCATCAATTTTTAGCGTTGTTGTTGGGAAAGTGTCCAAGTAGGTATTGTTTCTACTTAGAAGTTTCTTATCTTTTTTTTTCATAAGTATTATTGATTTTAAAAACTTCCAAATTAATTCAAAAAAAAAACAAGACCTAGTTCTTTCATGCCTCGTAGGAGTAGGAATAATTAGGGAAATTCCTACCAAAAAACCATAGCCTTTCAAGCATCCAACCATCATTCTTCTTTGATGACTGTGAACTTCATTTGGGTGAGCAACATGAAACCTTTGAAAAACCCGCAGGGGAGGAGGAGCCTATATCACCTATCCAAGACATGGCTGAAAATAGAAAAAATGTGTTCTCTCCCATCTAAGAGACTAATGGGGAGGCTAGAGTGAAGAATATCAACCCTACTTCCCTTCCACACTTCCATGGCCTAACTTATGAGGAACTTGACATATTCATATTTGAGTTTTTTATTGTCTGTAGGACCTATGACTATACCTCTGATGAACAAAATTTTAAGTTGTTTCCATCCACCCTCAAAGATGCAGTCATGCGCTAGTTTATGGGCTTACCTGGAGGCGATATCACTACTTGGGTAGAAATGAAACAATCCTTTAATGAGAAGAATAGGGATTACTGTAGGTCTAAAGAGACAAAAGAGGAAATATTTAGGATGATCCTAGGGCTAGATGAATCCTTAGAGGACTATGAGGAAAGATTCCAACTCAACTATAGGAGGGCTAATTGTACCCTTGACCCTGAGTCGCTCAAACTAGTACTTCTATGAGGTATCGGGGAGGATGTAATGGAGACCCTCAATATGTTGTCTGGAGGAGACATTTACCAGTTAACCTACGATGAAATCAAGACCATATTCAAGAACCATTCTAGGGCTGCTAGGAAAAGGGGAAGGTTTAGCCAAAGCTTAACTAACTCCTCTTCCTCGACCTAAACCATCAAACAGGAGATAGGGAGCATGTTGGAGAACTTCAAAAGTGAAATATTTCATACTTTTTCCTTACATATGGACATTGTGTAGATTAAAATGAAGCAAGAGGAAGCATAAAGGATATTAGCTATATTTTCCCTAGATGCACTAAGAGGCATCCCGTAAATGAATGCCCACTGAACACCATAAAATTTTCCTCTGTCTATGAGGAAAACCATGCAATAGACAAATTTCCCTCTTTTCCAAGCCTAAAAGTTGTATACCAAGGGGTAGAAAGTAGGTTGGAGCAACTCTACTTCATCAACCAAAGGAGGCTCCATGGCCCTAGGCCATATCAACAAGGCATGCAAGGTGCACGATATCCTCCTTATAATCCAAACCAGTATGCACAGTTTTAGCCTTGGTACCCTTCAAATCATCCATTGTGGTCCATACCCTCTCCTTGGTCATATGCTCCACAATATCCTCCTCAACCTATTAACCCTCCTCTCCATCCATATCCACCTCAACCTCCTCAATGGGGTAACCCTTCACAAGGATGGAGGCCATAGACATCCCAACCTCCTACCTTAATGCCTCATCCTCCACCTCAACCAAATTTACCTCACAACAACCCACCTAATAAACCTCAAATTCATTCCCAATCCAATCCAAACCCGAATAATAAGCAGGAACAACAGGTTTACAGTGGGGAGACATCCTATCCTGCATGTGTTGTGGAAATCCAAGAAATCAACCTTTGGTTTGGGAAGGTACCTCCAAATTCTCACCCACGTTATCCACCTAAATAATTTGAAGAAGAGAAGAAATATAGTACCCCTCAATCCAATGCACCTCCCTATCCTGAAGGGTTGGTCCAACCTAAACAACACACCCTGGAAGAGGCTGAAGTTTTGGGAGAACTAAAGAACTTGTTTGTCAAAATACCCCTTCTCCAGGACATCGAAGATGTCCCCATCTATAACAATATTACTAGAGAATAATGCTTCAGGAGGCCTAGGAGAAGAAGAAAAGATACCCCCACCATCAATGTTTTTGGGAAGCCTTGGGTGGACAGTGATCTCCCCAAATTACTTGGATCTTGGTAGCCCAATAGTGGATGTGCACATTGATAGCATTATGGTCCTTAATAACTTGATTGACCTTGGGGATGTAATCAATGTGATGACCAAAGAAACCATACTCAAGATCAACCTCCAAGGATATTTGAGAAAAACCACCATAGTGCTACATCTTGCAGACAGGTCCACGGTATCCCCTGAAGGATTTATTGAGGATGTGATGGTATCCATCCACTCCTAGGAGTATCCCATGGATTTCCTTGTCCTCCAACCCAAAACCAAGTTTAATGGTTACCCTTGTATCCTAGGAATACCTTAGTTTTCCACTACCGATGCCTACATTCGTTGTAGGGCTGGGAACATGACCATCAAGAATGGGCATCTCTCAAAGCAGCTCATATTGTATCCCCCCTACTTAACCTTCTAATGAGTATGAATTTCCCTTATTGATAGAGGAAGAGGAAGAAGAAGAATTTTATCATAAATCCCTCTACTAGTTTGTACTCCAAACATTGTTGTAGGGGATAAAAAGCTTGATGAAGATGACCTTATTAACCATATCTTACAAAATCAACCCCCCACTTCCATGCCAATTGATGAACTGGTGGAAGAATATTTCGAACAATCTAAGGGAAATCCATGGACTGATCTATGTTCTATTGACCCTGATCTTGATCATGCCAAGGTTGTGGAAATTATCCCATCCAAAGCTCTGAATATCAACCCCTCTCTCAGTCAAGCAAGAGGATCAGTTATGCACTATACTGAGGCAACACCTTGATGCTTTTGGTTAGGACTATAAGGAGATGAGAGGTGTGCATCCCTCAATTTTTTCTCACCATATTTACATCAAGAAAGGATGAAAACCTATGTGCCAACCCCAGAAGATGATGAATCCTACCCTTAAGAAAATTATAAGAGAAGAAATGTAAAAATTATTGGATGTAGGGTTCATATGCCCCATCTCAGACAGTGAGTCTCCTCTTGTCATAGTCCCCAAGAAGAATGGGAAGTGGAGGATTTGTGTTGATTATAGAGAACTTAACAAGGCTAAAAATAAGGAAAATTTCACTTTGTTTTTCATTGACCAACTCCTAGATGGCCTTGTAGGGAAGATATTATTTTCCTTCCTAGATGGATTTAGTGGGTACAATCAAATACATATCAGCCATGAGGACTAATACAAAATCAAATTCACATGTCCTTGGGGTACCTTTTCCTATAGGTTCCTTCCATTTTTTTTGTGTAATTCTCCTGCTACCTTCCAGAGGGAAATTATGAGTATCTTTGTTGACCTTGTTTATGGCATTGTTTAGATATACATGGATGAATTCACTCCTTATGGATATGACTTCCAGGAATCTCTTTATAATCTATATAAAGTCCTAAATAAATGCATTGAGATGAATATTTCATTAAGTCCCGAGAAATGTGAATATTTTATAAATGCAAGGACTATCTTGATCCATTCCATATATAAGAAAGGGATACAGGTTGACCCCAACAAAGTTGTTATCATTAAAAGGATCCCTACCCCTAAAAAATAAAGGGATGTTAGAAGCTTCCTAGGATTGGCTCGGTATTATATGAGGTTCAGTAAGAACTTTAGTAAATTGGCTTCACCTTTATTTGGATTACTAGCTAAAGACTTGTATTTCTGTTGGATAGATAAATGTTAAGAGGCCTTTGAAGTACTAAAGGAAAAAATGACCAGTGCACCCATCCTTAGGGGTCCTAATTGGGCATTTCCTTTCCATATCCATACATATGCATCAGATAAATTTGTAGGAGAATTCTTAGGGCAAGTGGAATACAAACTACCCTATGTGATATATTTCATCAGTAAGAACCTTTCTAAGGTTAAACTTAACTATATAGTCACTGAAAAGGAACTTTTCGCTATGGTGCACTCTTTGAATAAATTTAGGCACTATATCACTGGATATCGAACTTTTGTTCACACTGATCGTGCAACCATGAAGTATTTAGTGAATAAACCCAATGTCAATTCAAGAATAATTATATGGTTGTTACTATTACATCAATTTGATTTAACTATTGTTGACAAGTGAGGAAAAGAGAATCTGGTTGTATATTTTTTGTTAGGACTAACCTTGATTGCAGGAAATGAGGAGATGGTAGATGATCAAATTCTAGATGAACACCTCTTTCCCATGTTGGTGCTATCTCCTTACTTTGATGATATAACAAATTACTTGGTTGTTGGGAGGTTCCCTCCTAATCTATCCTCCAAGGAGAAGAGCAAGATTGTTAGAAAGAGTGCCCCTTTCACCTCTATTGGCAAAAATATTTTCAAGTTGGGGACAGATAATATTTTGAGAATATGTGTGAGGGAATAAGAGGTATTTGAAATCCTCTTAGCATGCCATGATGGACCTTGCGGGGCCCACTTTGTTGATAAGAGGACAACTGGTTAGCCATAGTATTGCATCAAGAATGTTGCAACTCCCAAGGGAGCGTCAACTCAAATTATCAACCAAAGGTTCATACAAACTTATACGTGATAGTGCTATATGCATGGAAGATTGGAATCCACTCATTCCACCCTCAATAATGACATTTGATCAAAGTGCTCAAAGACCATTCCTCCTATTGAACTATAATGAAGGATTGTTGATGAAAGTGCAACTGAAAACTAATTCTAGCTATGAAAATGGAAATGCCATTTTCTCAACTTGTAGATGCTAATTAATCAATTCATGAAATGACAAGGGCTAATCTACTTGCAAAAAGAAAGCTCTTTTATCTTGAAAAATTCATCAAACTACCAAATCTATTTGTAGAAATGAAGCTACTTTATCTTGTATAATTCATCAAACTACCAACATAATTGCATGTATCATCTACCTAGTTCACACTTGCTTGAAAATTAGAAGCCTACTTGCATAACACTTATGATAAAAAATAAACTAATTCGACTATGTTTTGTAATGAGGAAGAGGAATCGGTGGAGTGGCCTAGGTGCTTCCCCTAATCATCAAATCATAGCTGGGGGTCATTATTCATCTTGACTCAGCCAAAGTTGAAGTGGGGATCAAAATTGGTGAAGAAAAGTGGTGCTACAGGCTTGCTACAAGTGACTACTACAAGAGGTCTTGTATTGCTACAGGAGGGTCTGTAATGCTACATGAGGGGTTCCAAGAGGCTTTTGAGGGTGAAATTGATGACTTGACGGTGTGGAGAGGTGGATGGAGGTTGAAGAAAATTAAGGGAGATTGGTTTGAGCCCCCTAGCCAAGCTCAGGACTTCTCAGAGGTCTTTTTTGCACTAGGATGAATGCACACAGTGTCCTAAATTTACTAGGAAAAATGACTTATGGAAACAGAGTTTTGGACATAATTGAAGGTGGAAAGAGAAGATGGAGAACTCCAATATGGAAGTGGAAAAGGTGCCCTTCCCTAGAAATAAACACAACCATGCAATCAGTCATATGCATACATCCATTTATCATTGACAAAATGATATAGCCATGGAAAATTTGTGGGGCTAATATTCGCAGGTGGGTTAATTTTCCATGGTTTTTCCAAAACAAAGATTCGTCAATTTCCATTTTTCTCTAAAAATGATTTGCCCAAATTTTATAGAATAAAATTATTTTACTTAAAATTGCCAAAATTTTACAAACACTATAAAAAATCATTAGAAATTTGAATATTTTTACAAAAGTATCTTCAAACATTTTATACTTTGCATCTTAGAGACTAGTAATATTTGCCAAGGTTTCTAAACTTTAAAATAAACTTGTATCCTTAAAATTTTCTCCGGATATAACCTATAATGGAAAAGATGAGTTGAATTTAAATAAAATTTATTTTATTCCATAACACTAATCTAATCACTAAACTAACTTCTAAGCTAAAGAAAGCAAATGTAAAGCAGGACAATTAACATTCATCTATTTCCAAGAAATCATAAACACAATATGTTTAGACTGAGGTTGTGAATCCTTCTACTCATTCTCCCATAAGAGAGGTGATGTAGAAGCTTGCAACCATGGGTTTTTATAGCTTAATCTCTATTGAAATGAAAGAAACTATGAACTTCTTGGAATCAAGAACAAAACATAAGTACAAAAAGAGGTACCAAAGCCTCTAGGTTGGGCTCAAACCCAAGGGTCTCAGCCCTATGAAACTAACTCAGATACAGCTTAAAATCCAACTTCTTATTATCAAAAACTACAGGTCTGATACATCACATAAAATTTCAAAATGATAGTGTCAAGCTTCAAGCTCGATAGCTACACCTAGCTGAATAAATAATGAGATTTTCTTCTTGTTTATTTATACAAAAGGGGAGTTGATAGCATCTCCCTTGGAAATAGAAGTGATTCCCTCCTTGATCTAAAAAATGGTGGATCTTGTCCCTCTTGAGCTTCACTTCGACTAGAATTCACTCGGTTTCCAATGAGTTTGAATTGGTGAGAGAGGATGTTGTGATCCCAAGTTGAGTTAGGGAGTTCAGGAGGTGGAAAAACCCCCTAAATTCTCTCTTGATTGTCTCCATCAAGCCCCTGCATAGTAATTTCCTAAAAAATGCTTATTTTTCCTACAATTAAACCACATTAGGCCACATACTACGACAAATACCTTTTACCACCTCCTACTGAGCATAATATAACAAGAAATGTGAATTAATGTGAGAGAAACATAGTTTTTACCTAGGGATATTCATTTTCTCTCTCTTTCTTTTTTTCTCTTGGGTTACCTCGGAGAGGTTTTCAACCCTAGATTTGATATTATATGCTTCATAGAGGTTTTCATACATGCCTTCTTATTTTTTTATTTTTTATTTTCAAATTTCTAGGAATGTTGTGGAATGGAAGCTATGAAACTCCCAATCACATTTAATTATTTGTTGATTGAACTAATAAATTCTTCCTTGGATAGAGGTATTATATATAGCTTCAAACTATAACCATTTACAAGTAACATAATTTCTTCCTCATAAATGGTTCTAATATGGACAAATCCATGTTCATTACACTTTTCTACTAGGTATGGAACCAATCATCTTGTCATTAGCTTCCCTTTGAAATATTTGAACCTAGAATCATATAATAGGGCCCAATGTCCTTCTTCAGAATTAGTTTCCTTGATATGCTTGTCATGCCAAACCTTCCTTTGTAGTTGTATGACTTCAGTGTGTGGGAGAGCTTGCATTCTAAACTCACCTAATCCGTTAAGTTAGAGTAGCCTTTCTTATTGTGTTGTAGCGAAGTCTAAGTCCAACTGAGATACCATCCTCAAAGTGTTATATTAAAAAAATAGAAATAAAATCCTTGTTAAACCAGGTTATATAGAGTGAACCCAGTGGTGGTTTTCCAAGTGGTGTTGTAGGCCCAAGTGGCCTCTACTAGTCTCTCTGCCCAATCTTTCCTGTTGCTGCTAACAACCTTCGTGAGGATGCTCTGTTTGTGACCTTTACTTGCCAATTTTCTTGAGGGTGATAGGAAGTGTATGTCTTGTGCTTAATATGGTGTTTCCTTGTGAGATATTCAATCAAATTTGATGTGAATTGTGCTCCTTGATCATTGACTATGTCCCTTGGATACCCAAACTTGTAGAAGATGTTTTCTCTTAAAAACTCGGCCACTTTCTGCTCATTTGTTGCTTTTATTGCCTTTGCCTTAGCCCACTTTGTCAAGTAATCAATGCAAACCCATAAGGAGTAAAATCATCCATGTATATTTCAACAAAGTTTGGACAATTTCAGCAAAAATACTCATAATTGCTCTCTAGAAAGTAGCAGGGGCATTCCACAAACCAAATGGAAGAACTATATAAGAAAAGGTACCCCAAGGACGTGTAAATGTGGTCTTATCTTGGTCTTTAGGGCTGATCTATATTTGGTTGTATCCACAGAATCCATTCAAGAAGGAGAATAATTTCTTCCCTACAAATCCATCTAGGACTTGGTCAATGAAGGGTAAAGGAAAATGGTCCTTATTTGTAGCCTTGTTAAGCTCCGGGTAATGAACATAGATTCTCCACTTCCCATTATTCTTGGGAACTAAAACAATAGGTGACACCCACTCACTATCTAAAATGAGGTATATGAACCCTGCATCTAATAGCTTTTGTGGTTCTTCTTTCATAGTGTCTTTAAGATTTGGGTTCATCCTTATCTGGGGTTGGTGCATAGGCTTGCATTCCTCCTTGATGTAAATATGATGAGTACAAACTTAGGGATGAACACCTTTAATTTCCTTATAATCCCAATCAAAATCATCTAGGTTTTCCCTCAGCACATTGCATAATTGTTCTTCCTGTTTAGCTGAAAGAGAAGGGTTAATCTTTAAGGTTCTAGATGGGCCAACTCTACAATCTTGACATGTTTTCGACTTGAGTAAACAGGGCATAAGTCAATCCAAGGACTACTCCCAAATTATTTCATCAACTCATCAATTGGTATGGGAGTGGGAGGTTGGTTCTGAAGAATACGGTCAATGAGGTCATCTTCATCAAGTTTCCCCACTCTTGTAATAGTATCTAGAGTGCAAATTAGGTAGGGGTTGGTGTGATACAATTCATATTCTTCCTCATATTCTAACCGCAAGGCTAAGCAATGTGCAATATAAGTCTAAACAGGAGGATACAATACCCATTGTTTTGATAAATGTCCATTCTTAATGGTCGTGTTCCTAGCCCTACAACTAAGATGAGAAGATATGCATTCAACTTTATTTTGGGCTGGAGAACCAGGAAATTAGTAGGATACTCCCAAAAGTCAATGGAGACCATAACATCTTCAACAACTCCCTCAGGAGCTACTCTGGATCTGTCTGCAAGCTGCATCACTGTCGTGGTCTTCCTCAAAGCCCCTTGGAGATTTAGCTTTACCAAGGTTTCCTTAGTCATCACATTGATTGAAGCCCCAAGATCAATAAGGGTACTAGGGACTATAAGGCCATCAATGTGCACATCCACTACTGGGCTTCCACTGTCTAGATATTTTGGGAAAATCACCCTCCCAAGCATCAAATCAGATAGTTTCTCAACAAAATTTATGGTGGGGGTGTCTCTTTTTCTTCTCCCAGGATTTTTGAAAAAAAACTCCTTGATGAGTTTATTATAGATGGGAACATATTTAATGGCTTGGAGAAGGGGTATCTTAACACACAAATTCTTCAATTCTCCTAGAATTTCAACATCTTTTGGGGTGTGTTTTCTAGGGTGGATCAACCTTTCAGGAAAATGAGGTGGATTGACTTAAGGAACACTCCCTTCCTTATCTTCTTCAAGCTTTTCAAGTGGAGAAGGTGGGTGATTATCTGGGAGCACTCTCCCAGACTAAAGGTTCATCTCATGGATTTCTACAGCATAATAAGGATAGGATGTCTCTCCATTGTAGACTTGTTGTGCTTGCTTGTTGTTCAGGTTTAGATCAGGTTGAGCAGGCATTTGGGTTTCTTAGGTGGAGTAGGATGAGTGAGTTATGGTTGAGGTTGGGGTGGAGGTAGTAAAGCAAGAGGCTGGCTAACTTGAGGCCTCCACCCTTATTATGGGTTTCCGCATTGAGAAGATTTGGGTGGATATGGCTAAAAAGGATGGTTGATGGGTTGAGCAGGATATGGAGGATGATAAGGCCAAGAAGGAGGTGTGGACTAGGATAGATAAGTGGAAGAGTATAAAGGTTACAAAGGTGTGTTCTAATTTGGATTGTAATAACAGTAGTGTGCACCTTACATGCCTTTTTGAAATGGCAGTGGTCCTTGAGGCCTTCTTTGATTAATGAAGCAAAGTTTCTCTGACCCACCTTCTACCCATTGGTATACAAATTTTATTCTTGGAAAATAAGGGCATTTGTCTGTTGCATGATTTTCTTCACAGACTAGGAATATTTCTATGAAATTCAATGGGCATTCATTCTTAGGATATTGTTTGGTGCATCTAGGGCATAAAATAGCTAGCGTCCTTTCTTATTCCTCTTGCTTTCTTTTTATTTGCATGGTTTCCATTTGCAATGCAAATGTATTCATCATTTCACTATTGAAGTCCTCCAACCTGTTCCCTATCTCATTCTTGATGGATCTTGTGGAGGAAGAGGAATTGACCAAGCCTTGACTAGCCCTACCCTTCTTCTTGGCGGTCCTAGGGTGATTCTTGAACACATTTTTTATGCCATCATAGGATAACTAATAGATATCTCCTCAAGACATAATTTTGAGTGTTTCCAACATATCTTCCATGATCCCTCGGAGAAGAACTATCTTGAGTGACTCATGATCAAGGGTACAATTGGCCCTCCTATAATTGAGTTGAACTCTCTCCTCATTATCCTCTAGGGATTCATCGGGTCCAATACTCATCGTAAAGATTTCTTCCTTGGTTTCTTTGCAACTACAATAGTCCATGTACTTTCTATTTAAGGCTTATTTCATTTGGACCCAAGTAGTGATGCTACCCCCAGGCAAACCCATAAACCATCACGAGGCTGCATCTTTAAGGGTAAAGGGGAATAACTTCCACTTATGATCATCAGAGGCATAGTCATAGGTCGTACAAACAAGAAGGTGTCAATATCCTCAGAGGTTAAGCCATGGAAGTGTGGAATGTCAGTAGGGATTATATTATTCATTACAGCCTCTCCATTGATCTCTCTGATAGGGAAAACCTCAGTGTCCCTATTTTCAGCCATAGTTTGGGTAGGTGAAGTGGGTTCTTCTTACTCCCCAATAGGTTCTTAAAAAATTTCAGATTGCTCAACTAGAGGGTCTTCTAACTCCCCTGCAGTTAGAGAGGGAAGCTCACAGTCATTGAACAAGAGTGAATTTTAAGTATTTGAGGGTGTGGGGGTTTTGGCTAAGAATTTTTCTTGATTATCCTTATACGAGGCATGAAAGATATTTTTTTCACTTTTTCAAAAATTGTATGCAAAAAAAAAAACAATGTTCAATCAGAAAAAACATCTACTTAGACACCTCCCCGACAACGACGCCAAAAAGTGGTGAGCTCTAGTATTGCACCAAGAATGTTGCAATTCCTAAGCACTCCTCAGCTCAAATTAATTACCCGAGGTTTGTACAAACTTAGAGGTGATAGTGTTATATGCAAAACAAATTGGATTCCACTAATGCCACCCTCAATCATGACATTCGATCAAAGTGCTCAGAGACCATTCCTCCGACTGAAGTATAATGAAATATTGATGATGAAAGTGAATTTTAAAACTAATTCTATCTATGAAAATGGAAATTATATTTTCTCAACTTGTAGATGCTAATTAATCAATTCATGAAAGCACAAGGTCTAATCTACTTGCAGAAAGAAAGTTATTTTATCTTGAAAAATTCATCAAACTACCAAATCTACTTACAACAAGGAACCTATTTTATCTTGTATAATTCATCGAACTACCGACATAATTGCATGTATCATCTACCTAGTTCACACTTGCTTGAAAATCAGAAGCCTACTTGCATCATACTTGTGATAAAAAAACTAATTCTACTATGTTTTTTAGTGAGGAAGAGGAATGGATGGAGTGGCCTAGGAGCTTCCCCTGATCGTCAAATCATAGTTGGGGGTCATTATTCATCTTTACTGAGCTAAATTTGAACTGGGGATCAAAATTGGTGAATAAAAGTGGTGTTATAGGCTTTCTACAGGTGGCTGCTACAAGAGGTCATGTATTGCTACAGGAGGGCATGTAATGCTACAAGAGGGATTTCAAGAGGCTTTTGAGTGTGAAACTAATGTCTTGAGGGTATGGAGAGGTGTATGGAGGTTTAAGAAAATGAAGGGAGATTGGGTTGAGCCCCCTATCAAAGCTCAAGGCCTCTCAGAGGTCTATCTTGCACCAGGATGAATGCTCTCAGTGTCCTAAGTTTACTAGGAAAAATGAATTATGGAACGGAGTTTTAGGACATAATTGAAGATGGAAAGAGTAGATGGAGGAGTCCAAGATGGAAGTGGAAAAGGTACCCTTCCATGCAGATCAGCACAACACTACAATCAATCACATGCATACTACATTGATCATTGGAAAAATGATATAACCTATCATGTAGAAGATGTGTTGAATTTAAATAACATCTATTTTATGTCATAACACTAATATAATCACTTAATTAAATTCTAAGCTACATAAAGCAAATATAAAATAGGACAACTAACATTTATCTATTTCCAAGAAATCATAAACACAATATTTTTGGATTGAGGTTGTGAATCCTTCCACTCATTATCCCACAAGATAGGTGATGTGGAAGCTTGCAACCACAATTTTTTAATGCTTAATCTCTATTGAAATGAAAGAAACTATGAACTGCTTAGAATCAAGAAAAAAAACATAAGTATAAAAAGAGGGACCAAATCCTTTGTGTTGGGCCCAAACCCAAGGGTCTCAACCCTCTGAAGCTAAATCAAATTCATCTTAAGATCCAACTTCTCATTATCAAAAAGTAAAGGACTCATACATCACATAAAAGTTCAAAATGAAAATGTCAAGCTTCAAGCTCAATAGCTACACCTAACTGAATAAAAACTTTGAATCCTAATAAGATTTTCTTCTTGTTTATTTGTAAAAAAAGAAAGTTGATAGTAGCTCCCTTGAAAATATGTGTGATTCCCTCCTTGATCTCATAAATGGTGGATATTGTTCCTCTTGAGCATCACTTGGACTAGGAGTCACCCGATTTCCAATGAATTCGAATTGGTGAGAGAGGATGTTGTGATCCCAAGTCAAGTTAGGGAGTTAAGGAGGTGGACAAACCCCCTAGATTCTCTCTTGGTTGTCTCCATCAAGCCTCTGCATAGTAATTTCCTCAAAAATATTTCTTTTTCCACAATTAAACAATATTAGGCCACATACTATGATAAACACCTTTTACCCCTCCTATTAAGCATAATATAACAAAAAATGTGAATTAATGTGAGAGAAGGGTAGTTTTACGGATGGAGGATGGCATGATGATCTTCAAAATATACCTATTGATGGGACTCATCATCAACCTTCAAGGTTCTACAAGCTTGTTACTATTGGCCTACTCTACATGAAGATGCAAGAAGGTACACCATCAGGTGTCATTAGTGCCAAAGGATGGGAAAGCCTACACCCAAGGATGAGATGCCCCTGTAACCTCAAGTGACTCTAGAGCCATTTGAGAAGTGGGGCATGGAATTCATTGTGCCGATTAATCCACCATAAGGATAGAAGAAGTACTTCAATTTGTGCATTGATTACTTGACCAAATGGGCTAAAGCAAAGGCAATCAAGGGAACAACTAAGCAGAAAGTGGATGAATTCTTGAAGCAAAACATCTTTTACAAATTTGGCTTTCCGAGGGAGTTGGTAACTGATCAAGGGACATAGTTCACATCAAATCTAATCGAAGACATCATGGAGCAACACCACATCAAACACAAGAAATCCACTACCTATCACCCTCAAGAAAATGGGCAAGTGGAGGACACAAATAGGGCATTAGAGAACATTTTGACCAAGGTTTTTAGTAGTAGCAGAAAATATTGGGCATACCGACTTATATAAGCCACTTGGGCCTACAATACCACTTAGGAGATCACCACCGGATTTACCCCATTTGAATTAGTCAATGAAAGAAGGCCTTTTTGTCCATTGAGTTTGAATATAATACCCTAAGGATGGAAACTCAGTTAGGCCTAGACCTTACCACACCACAACAAGAAAGGCTACTCCATCTCAATAGACTGGATGAGCTCAAATTGTTTGCTCTCATGCACACTAAGGTAGTCCAACTATAAAGGAAGGTTTGCCATGACAAGCAAATAGGGGAGAGATCCTTCCAAGAGGGTGATTGGGCCCTTCTGTATGATTCAAGATTCGGATTTCAAAGGGAAATTAATGACAAGGTGGTTGGCCCCTATATAGTGGAAAAACATTATGAAAATGGATCTGTCCAAATCATAACAATTTACGAGAATGGTATTCCATTACTTTTTAATGGTTACACATTGAAGTTATACAAAATAACTCCATCAAAAGAAGAGTTCAATATTTCAATAAGCAAGGAGTTGAATGTAATTGGGGGTCCCACAACACAACTTTCCACCATGGCAAGTTTGTCCATGGAGGATATCCAGTGCAAGAAACCATCCAAATCCTATGCCATTTTCCTCAAGGAACAATGGTTGCAATTCCAAATCAATACTTTGGCAATTATGTCTCTCTAAAATTTCAGGATTATAGGAGGTTCATTAATTTTTTCCAGTAGGTGAGCATTGAGGATAGGGCCAAATTGGTTGAATTTTATATGCACAACATGATTCTCACAAACATGAAGTTTTGGGACCTCGACTCAAAATTTGGGGATTGACAACTGATGGCGCTAGCCTCTTGGCTGACCCATGAGGAAACAAGGGTTGAGGAAGTAAAGACTATTATGGCCAAGGAGGCAAGTGAGACCTATACATCAAGGAAGAATTAATAAGCCCCAAGGTTGTCATAAGTAACCACAACATCATCTATGTTGATCCCTAATTAGCCCCTTGCTACATGGCCACACCAAAACAAGTTGTTCTCCATTTTGAGGATACCTTTAGGTTGTTGGGAACTGAAAGCTTACAGGTTTGCCAAAGGATATGGCATGAAATTCCCCATGGTCTGCAAATCAGAGAGTATCACTCCCTTAAAAGGTTAAGGAATGCCCTAGAAAGAACCCCCACTCTACAAAAGAATCATTCAGAGGTTGAAAATCAATTAGGTAGGGAAACTTAGTCCTCCCTTGTTGGTGGGCCTATAGGAGAGAAGTGATCAAATAGAGGAAAAAATAGAGTGGGAAAACATAGAATTAAATGAAAGGTTTTATCCATAGAAATGCACACCATCTGAGATGCCTTGGAATGTCAGGGGGGCCACTAGGGCCATGCATGAACTTCACATCATTGAGTAAGTTTCCCAAAGGGTGAGAAACACTTTCAACAGGGAGTTGATGATGGGTCTCATCAATAGATATATTTTAAGGCCCATATTGTTATCCTCTAGCCCATAAATATTTCTTCCCTCACATTAATTTAATTTTTTGGTTATAATGTGCTTAGTAATAAGGCTAAAGGGTGTTTGTCATAATTCATGGCCTAATGTGGTTTATGTGTAGGAGCGAGAGAATTTTTTAGTACATTGATGATGCATAGGCATGTTGGAGGTAGTTAGAGGAAGTGTAGGAGGCTTGTCCCCTGCATTTACTCTCCTTTGACTCAAAGTTATCCCTAGAATCACTTATTTGTGCTCACCTACAAATCGAGGTCCACTGGAAGCCAATGAAATCAAGTGCATGAGAGGTGTTTAGTCAATTTAGTGTCCTAAATTGGTTGCATAAATTATCAACCGAGGTTTGTAAGCTAATGAAGTGTGGTGCACTTTATGTGCTTAGTTAACCTTTTTCTTACTTCGTTGTTTTGTATTTTATGTTATTTTTGGGGGGTTTCTCTTCTTTGATGTCTAAGAATGTACAACTTGAAACTATCAGAAAATTTAAGTGAATCTAATGAATTTTAAAGGAAAGGAAATGTTTCTAAGTTAACCTAATTTCCTAAAAATGGACCAACAATTGTTGGCTAGTTAGAACCTAATAAAAAAACATAGCATATATCTTATCTTATCATTAGTCCTAATTCACGGAACTAATTCTTAAAACCAAGAATGAAATTGATGCAGAAGGTAACTCACTAATTTCATTCATTAAACATTTAACCATTCAATTTTGGAATATGACTAAATCAATCTCCTTGAAATTATTATTGGGAATATCAGTGATGCAACTAAGTGAGGATCTGAAAGCAAAAAGGTAAAAGCATGTAAGACTAATTGTAAACAACTAATGTATTTTTTGACTTTCTCCAACATTCAAGAGTGAAGCATTACCCTCTTGAAGTGTTGTGCAAGAAACTAATTATACCTTAGTTCCTAAGTTCCTAGGAAAATAACAATGTACTGAGTAAATTCAATCATTGTATGAATTAGACATTTAACCATTTAGTTTAGGATCATCATCATATTGAAATGGCTTTTGAAAACACCCATTAACACAGTTAATTGACAATTCTGTTCTAAGAAAATGGATGACAAAACAGTAAGAAAACTAAGCAACTACGTATTCTTATTACTTCAATCTTAATTCAGTTTGGAAACAGGGTCATTTTTCTCCACGAAATATCTTAGAAGAACAAGTTTGCATAGTTGTGATTTATCATTATGCTATTGATTAAAAATTGAAATGAAATATCATCCTAATTTAGAAAATAAATTTGTTGAAAACAGAGTAATGGAAATTGAACTAAAAACAACAAATGAAAAACTTCCTTCAATGCAGGGGCCCTCTGCAACTGACGTGGCTGGAATGCTAGCTAGTTAAGGATGCACTTTAAATGATCAATGGCAACACGAAATTTGTATTATGAAAAAAACGAATTTTGAATATAGAGTATCAACAAAAAGCCTGAACTTCACACATAATTCCTTCTAACTTCTTCTCAGTTCCATGCAACCGATATTTAAAGGAAAATAATATAACTGTTTATGAGATAAACTTGCTACAGGTGGCTAATTCAAATTAAATTTAACATGACTGTTTATGAGATAAACTCGCTACAGGTGGCTAATTCGAATTGCAATAGGACTATTTAAACTTTTGATTAGCTACAAGTGCTAATTCGAATTAGATTTGCAACAGAACTGTTAGACTCTTGATTAGCTACAAAAGAGAAAATCAAGAGTCCTACTGCTTTCAGATAACGTACTTTGACTCCATCTTTGATCATGACCTTAGGCTTGCTTTTCCGTCGATCTGGACCGAGTGAATAGGATAGAATCCATGTGGAGCTGATTCTAGAAATTCCCATGTGGCCCAATTCTTCATTTGACACTTAGAACCTACCAAACCATGAGAGTAGCTACAAAATCCACAGTTAGCAGCAGAATAGGCCGTGTTATGTAGCTAATTTGCAAAAATCTATTCAAATAGCAAGAACATGAAAATATAATATGGCAATCATTTTAATGCTTTCTTTAAGACAAAACCTAGCATCTATCATTGATTGGGTCTGTAATCTTATGAGAAAGTGAGGGAAAAAGGTGAGAAAAAAATGTTAAGGAGAGGGTAATTCTGAGGTTCAACAAGAGGATCTAAGGGAACTAGATCCACTATTTTTCAGGTTTTGGAGGGAAGCAACCCTCTTTCCAATGGATCTGCCCCTAAGTCATATTTTGTATAAATAAACAAGCCCAAGGGCTCTTTAGGATTCAATTTTTTTTAGCTCATAAGAGATATTAAGATCCAAGTACTTGAGACTATTATTTCCATTTTTATATGATGTATTTGAACTCCATTTATTGTCAATGAAAGATTCACTATTGGTCTACATCTAATTTAACTTTGGACAGCTAAAACCCTTGGGTTAGGTCCCAACCCAGAGGCTCTAGTATCTCTTATATATTTTATTTTTTCATTATTTCAGTAGTGACACTTCTTTCCTTATTTAAAAAAATATATATATTTCAAAACTTGTTGTAGGCTTGATTACCACCTCTCTTATGGGAAGTGAGGGTGAGGAACCTACAACAAAATATTTGTTTGTTTTTCCTTTAAAATTTGGTAGGCTTCGATTTATAGTTCTCTTGCATACTTTGTTTCTACATCCTATAAGTTAACATCATGTCTTTGCACATGTATTAGATGCATTTTGTAGAATAGAGTAGCTCTTGATGAAATAAAATTCAGCCCATGCTTTCAATCTTGATTTGTTGTAATTTTATCACTAGATTTATGTTCTTTCTAAAAGTGAAAAGGGGTTGATTCTTTGTCTGCAGTTACTACCACTGACTTGTAGGGATTGGTACACTCATCCTACATCCATTTTGTCATCACCATCTTCCTTCTTGACACCTCATACTTCTCTCAAATTCTTCCATTGAGATCATCTTTTCAGGGTTATTGGGGAACACTGTGAGCATGTACTTTTGTGCAAGATGAGGCTTTGAGGGGTAATAAGCTTGGAAAAAGACCTCACGGATTCTTCATACACCCTCATCGACCTTCTCCCTCCTTCATAACAACTTTCATACCCTCAGGATGCTCTTGAACCCAATCCTGTAGCAAAATAGGGCATTCTTGTAACATCCTGTAGCAATCCTATAACATTGTGTAGCGTTTCATATACTTGGCCATATTTTCTTTAAGACCTTTATTTTTTCATTTTGGGACCGAATAATGACCTCTAGTCTTTATATCCATAATTGGGGAATACCAAGGACCACTTTAGATCCCTCCTTCCTTCACTGCAAGTACAAAACAACAATTAGAATTAGTAGACAAATTTCCACATTTGTATCACAAATATTATTCTTTCATGGAATGTGTAAAGACTCAATTACTGAGGCTAAATTACCTTGAACTCAGTGATAAGAAGGGAAACTCTTCAATGCAAGTATATTAGACCTATTTTTTTTAACTTATGTCCCTATATTTTCTAGTCATACTATTTAGATCAAGTTTCCTTTTTCAAGCATTTTTTCACATTCTGCAAGTAGAGTAATGATTTAAATTCTTTAAGTAGAACACTGATTTATTTTTTTCAAGTATAAAAGCATGTTTAATTTCTACAATTAATTACATTCTTTCCCTTCATGCAATTTTATCTATCCTTTACATTTGATGAATGACACTTTCACTTCATCAATTAGGATTATGTTTACTTGCCTACAATTAGAGTATACTCTTGTCTTTTCATGCAAGTTCTCTTTGTAATCTAGTTGGAGGAGTGGTGTCTACATACATTGATCTGACTCAAATGACTAAAGGTGACATGAGTAGAGCTTGACCTATTGTGCATATAGCATTATCACCTCTAAGTTTGTACAAACCCCGGGGCTGATAGTTTAAGTTGCTAGCCTTGGGGGTTGCAGCATTATTGTTGCAATATTGGGGCTTATCAATCATTGATGTCTCATATTTTCCATTTTCCTTCATTTTTCCTCTAATTTCTCTTTCATACAAATCTATGTCTCTTTATGTTCCTTTTCTCCTATTTTCCTTTATTTCATAAATAAATACCATTTATTTCCTCTTTGCCTTTGCCAATTTCTATAGCCATTATTAAACCACAAATGATACCTACTATAGTGTTTTCCCAAAAATTAGCTTGTAATACATGTACCATGACCTTAGTCTTATTTTGCCTTTATTATCCTTTATTACATGCAAATTTAACCTGAGGCTGTTAGAAATCCCTCCCCCATAGGGGAACACTGTCCTCAATGTTCTATGACACCTATGACAAAAAAACCACTAAAAACAAATTACACTGCCTATGGAATTGTATAACATTGCTCAGTGCAGTATTTACAATGACATCCTATTGAAACAAAAATAAACATAATTCTTATTGGGGCTTTATATCTTGCTTAAACTAACAAATAATGAAGGATACAAATCCCACATCAGATCAACCATCTCTCATGTAGCTTCATCAGCCTAAAGTGCTTCCACTACACTCTAACTTTCTCTATTGTTGGGTTTTAGAGCATGAGCTTCTTCTGCTACAATATGCACTAAGGTTTTGGATGGAGCTCTCCCTTTGGTTTCACCTACAACACAGACCAATCAATCACATGATCAACATCCTGCTCATATCTCTTAAGAAATGAAATATGGAAAACATTATTGACTTTCATTGTTGGTGGAAGTGCAAGTCTCTAGGCCATTGGTCTAATCCTCTAAAGGATCTCAAAATTCCCACAATGTCGAGGTGCCAAATTGGCACATGATCCAATCCTCAAAGAGCTTCTCTTGGGATTGATGCACAAGTGAAAATCCTCCCCAAGCTAAAACTCCTTAAATGCTCTATGGTGATTTTCATAACTCTTATGCTTATCCTTTGCTACCTTTAAATTCCTCTTGATAACCTACATCTCTTGTTCCATCTCAGCCAACATATTTGGTCCAATCATCAACCTATTCATTAGATCACTTCAGATGATAGGAGTATTACAACTCCTTCCATAAAGAGCCTGAAATGGAGTCATCCTCAAGGATTCTTGATACCGATTATTATATGCAAACTCTACTAGTGGAAGATACTCCTTACACTTCCTCTACTCATGCATGACGTACATCCTTAACATGTCCTCAAGAATCTTGTTAACCCTCTCTGTCTTTCCATCTATCTGCAAATGATAAGTTGTACTGAAAGCCAACATTATCCCCAATCTTGCGAGCAAATCCTTTTAAAACCTAGAAGTAAACTTGGCATCTCTTTCTGATATGATCTTCTTGGGAACACCATGCATCCTCACGATCTCCCTCATGAAGACCTGAGCTACCTCATTAGTTGAATTAGTATACTTAACTACAATGAAGTGAGCTACCTTACTCAACCTTTCAAACACAACCACGATGGAATCATGATGCTTTGATGTCCTCGGTAAACCTATAATGAAGTCCATAGAAATGATCTCCCATTTCCATTCTAGAATCGGAATTGGTTGTAACAAACCAGTTTGATGCTTACACTCTCCTTTCACCTATTGATATTCCAAACACTTCACAACAAACTCAGCCACCTCTTTATTCAAGTTCAAATAATGATATAAGTTCTTAAATATTGTGAATGTCTTCTGATATCTTGTGTGACCTAAATACGACTTGACATCAAACACCCTCAAGATAAGCTTCTTGATCTCACTGCTACCTGACACATAAATGTTCCTGAATCTAACCAAGCCATCTGTCGTGAGGCGATACTCCTCATCCCTACCACCTTCACCCTCTTGTTACAACCTATGCTTTAGTTGTTGGTACCTGTCATCATGCTTCCCTACCTACAAGATTCACTCCTGCAAATCTATTGCATAAGAGCTCACAATTGAAATGTGATTTACCTGCACTCTCCTACAAAGAGCATCTTCAACCTTGTTCTCCTTTCCCTTGATGTATCTAATCTCAAAGTCAAACTCGCTAAGGGTAGCCAACCATCTAGCTTTTCTAGCATTTAGATTAGGTTTTTCAAACAAGTACCTCATAAAACTATGATAACTCATCAGAATAAACCTCTTTCCAAGAAGATAATGCCTCCACATCTCCAAGGCATGAATTATAACTTCCAATTCAAGGTAATGAGTCACAAATTTCTGCTCATGCTCATTCAACTTCCTTGAGTCATAGCATACCACCTTTCCTTTCTACATCAGGACTCCACCAATTCCTCTCTCGCAAGCATTTTTATAGATTACAAACTCTTTATCACGATCTACAATCTCCAAGGTTGGATCATTTGTAATCAAATGCTTCAACTTCTCAAAATTAGTTTCACACTCCTTAGTCCATTTAATCTTCTTTCCTTTCCTCTGCAAAGATATAATAGGGCGGGAAATCCATGAGAAGTTCTTAATGAGCCTCCTATAATAGCCTATTAGTCTCATGAATGATATCACCTCATCCACATTCCTAGGATATGGGCACTCCATGATAGCTTTAAACTTTTGCAGATCCACTCATATACCTTCCTTGGAAACAACATGCCCCAAGTAATGAACTTCAGTGTGAAAGAAACTCCACATGCTAAGGTTGGCATACAGCTGATGCTTTCTCATCAACCTTAATACTTCTTCTAAGTTCTTTGCATGATCTTTCTCATTCTTAGAATATATCAATATATCATCAACGAACACTATCAAGAACTTGTCCAAATAAGGACACAATACACTATTCATCAAACACATGAAAGTAGCTAGAGCATTAGTAAGACCAAATGGAACCACCACAAACTCATAATGCTCATACCTAGTAAGAAATGCAATCTTGTAAATGTCTTATTTGATGCACACCAGATGATATATTGATCTCAAATCAGTCTTTGAAAACATTGTTTTTCCCATCAATTGATTAAATAAGTCATCGATATGTGGAAATGGGTACCTGTTCTTGATAGTCACCTTGTTCAACTCCCTATAATCAATGCACAATCTGAGTGTACCATCCTTATTCTTTACAAACAACACTAGTGCAACCCAAGGTGACACACTTGGCCTTATGTATCCTTTATAAAAATTTCATTTGGTTACAAATTCAATTCCTCCAACTCTAGAGTTATCATCCTGTAAGGTGCCTTTAATGTTGTTGATGCTCCTTTTACCATCTCAATAGAAAATTCCACTTCTCTATGAAGCGGTAAATTTGAAATATCTACATGAAAGACATCCTAAAACTACTACAAAACATGATACTTCTTCAAGACTTCATCATCCTCAACATCCTTCCCCTTGTCACTGGAAACATGCACTACAAATAATACACATCCTTTTCTACAACTATGCTTAGCTTGCATGGTTGTAACCATTCTTACTGATGTAGGCTTCTTCTTTCCCTGCAAAATTCTCCTCTCCATCATCATCTAGGCACTCAATAGCCTTCTCATAGTAGTCTACCTTAGTCCTGTGAGTAAACAACCAATCCATGCCCAAAACCATACTAGATGAACCCAAAGGAATCACATTTAGATGTGCTAATGTAGGCCCACCATTTAGGTCAAATGCAGAAGCTCTCACCCAATGATGAACTCTTTTCTTAGTCCCTGTAGCTAATTGCACCAATAAAGACTCTACATGCAATTATTTACTCAAGCCACACTTATCCACCAGGTCAGTACCAACATAACTATAATTAGATCCAGGATCAACCAAAATGGAAACAACTTAATCATAGAGCTTACCTTACATCTCAATAATGGAGTCCTAATGATCTACTTGCCTATTATCAAGTGCTGCATAAATCCATGGAATGCTTTGACCAACATCCCCAACTGGCTGTGCCTCTTGAGCACTATAGATTTGAGGCCTGCGACCCTAGTACAATGGATAATCCTTCTTGTGATGGTCTTTGCCACAAATCCAACCCTGTAATGGTTCTTTGCCACTACGTTTATTCTATTATTCTCCAGGTTGAGGTCCATGTCCCTTCTTTACTACATTAAACTTCTTGTAAGGAGCCACATTTTCTTTCTCACCTGCACCATGAGATATTCCCCACTTTTGAGGGCATTTTCCTTAGCCTTCTCATTCCCTTTCCAATCATGCTTAGGCTCAGACTTATACATCAACTACCCATAACAATGCTTCAAATTCTTGATGACTTCCCTCAATGACTCAATAGCTCCATAAAATTAGTTGTGTACACTTTATCTTCCATAGAAGCCACCTTAAGCTCAATGTATAACTCCTTAGTCTTTCCATCATAATATCTCTAGTACAAATACTTCTTTCTGAAGAGTCTTTTAAACACATTCCAACTCAACGATTCTACCTTGATGCCTTTGACACGCTTCACGTATTCCCACCAAATATCTACTTTTCCTTTGAGACTAAAAATAACTATCATGGCTTTCATATTCTTTGTATAATCATGCAATTCAAAGAGCTTCTTCATCCCAAGAATCCATGCTTCTACATCTCATGGTTTGTTCATATCTCCATCAAATGTAGGAGGCTTAGCTTTATTGAACTCATCTTCCAAGTACTGCTTCTTTCTCCTCCAATAAGGATGATGACAGTGATAAAAATGATGTCTCTCTAAACCAAAACTAAAATAGAACTCATAATCACTACCTCTCCTGTTACTTGTATCCAACCATCTTCCACTTCTGACTGTGCCATCCCTGTCCAACATGTATCTTGATTGAGACCTCCTACCAGATGCCCCATTATTCCTTTCCTCCTATCCATGATTCATCTATGGTTGTACCTATCTCTACAAATTTGATAATCTCTTAAGGATCATTTATTAACCTCGGCTTACTTTTCCTATTCTTTGGAAAGTCTTTCCTATGACTCCATAATCTTGTCATTATCTTCCTTGCAACTTCTGATTTTTTCCTTTAGACTTCTCATTGTATCTACTATATTAGGAGAGTACCCATCTCCTTGTAGCTCAAATGGTCTATAACGAGAGTCACATGAGTTGTAATCCACCACTTTTCTTGTCATCTCTTATCTTCTTCTTCCTTTAAACATACCATGTTAGATAAATGAAATAGAAACGTGATCAAACATAACTTAATGTAGTTTAGAGAGACCTATCTTGTATGCACAAACTAGTCCACATTAGCACGATATATATATATATATATATATAATGACACCAACATATCCACCTATATACATGATAACCATATCCACTGCAATGCATGCATACGAATAACATGCATGCATAACAATCACATATATCCCACCTAGTCCAAGACTTTGAACTTGGAAGCTCTTATACCAATATGTAACCACCCCTCCTAGCATTTACCCACTTTTACATGCTCTCCAGGGTAAATGTGAGTTGAATGCCACTATGACATGACCCGACATCAAAGTTCCAGTTATGGAACTGGGGCCTACAATCCAAAAACTTATTGATACCTATCAAGAGCACTAAATGACCCAGAAGTTAGTACACAACTTTTGATGATTAAATCTTGAGTTGTAACTACTTTTCCACAAGCCTAACACTCCAACCACACCCACAACACAACATGCATGAGGTTATGAGTTTATAACCACACTCATGGGCCTACTTCTGTGTGCTTATGACCTAAATTTCCCAGTTCAGTGTGAGCGGTTTCGAGATCTAAGACACTTTTCTAGGATAGTCTCCAAACCACTTCCCAAAATTGCTTGTAACTTTCCATAAGCAGGATTAAGATGATAAAAATTCCAAACATTCAAACTTGGAGCAAGAACTTGGCCTAGACTGCCTAGTATCCATCATACATTTCATTAAACATATGGTGAACATGAAAGTTACACTTCATGAATGCATATCTGATCTTAAATCTCTGAACTTCATCTAAGAATCAACAAAAAGGTTTAATTCCCTCTCAAGTATCTGCAACAATACTTGTTATCCCATGCATTCATCAACCATTAAAATACTTATCAAATCATGATCAAAAGCCATAGCTAGAGTACATCATAGAACCATGCTTATAACCAGAATATTAACCATGACATATCAACCATCAAATCAACACAATTACAAGTAAAAGTGCTCATAGATCATAATAGAAAAATAGTTCTTGTTAACATAAGAAAAATACAACCAAGTCAGGGACTTCCATGTACCATCTAACCATATATTTGGATGAACCAAATATTTCTTTCAGGAAATCACCCCCATGCCATATTCCAACCATGAATGTGGGATCTTATGGGATAAACCAAGACATAATTAATCAAGGAATCCAAAGGTTAAAACGCCTCCACCCTCAAGCTACCGTGATCTCACCTAAACCAGTCCCGAGATCACAAAACCAAAACAAACTTGGATGCCTCACAATTTCTTCACCATACCTTAAGGAATTTTCATGTCTCCACCCACCTGTCGAGGTCTTCCCCCAAATCTATGAGAAGTTCCTAATGAACCTCTTGTAATAACCTGTTAGTCCCATGAATGATGTCACCTCATCCAAATTCCTAGGGAGTTGGGCACTCCATGAGAGTTTTAATATTCTTCGGATCCACTACTATACCTTCCTTGGAAACAACATTCCCCAAGTAATGAACTTCGTTCTGAAAGAAACTGCACTTGCTAATCTTGGCATACAAATAATTCTCTCTCAGCAATCCCAATAATGTTTCCAGGTGCTCTGCATGCTCTTCCTCATTCTTAGAATATATCAATATATCATCAATGAACACTATCCCAAACTTTTCTAGATAAGGACGCAACACATTGTTCATCAAAAGCATGAAAGTAGTTGGAGTGTTAGTAAGACAAAATGGAACCACCACAAACTCATAATTGCCATACCTATTACAAAATATAGTCTTGTAAATTTCTTCTTCTTTGATGCACACCTGATGATATCCTGATATCAAATCAATCCTTGAAAACACTACTACTCCCTTCAGCTAATCAATCAAGTCATCGATCTGTGACAATGGGTACCTATTCTTGATATTCACCTTGTTCAGCTACCTATAATCAATCCAAATCTAAGAGTACCATCTTTCTTCTTTACAAACAACAATAATGCACTCCAAGGCGACGCACTTGACCTTATGTATCCTTTATCAAGCATTTTCTTTAGTTGCAACTTCAATTCTACCAACTCTAGAGTGCTCATCCTATAAGGTGCATTTGATGTTGGTGTTGCTCCTAGTACCAACTCAATAGAAAATTCCACTTCTCTCTAATGTGGTAACTCTGAAATCTATATTGGAATCACATCTTAAAATTGCTGCAAAACATGATACTTTTTCAAGACTTCATCATCCTCAACATCCTTCCCCTTGTCACTGGAAACATGCACTACAAGTAATACACACCCTTTCTCGCAATTTCACTTAGCTTGAATGGTTGTAACCATTCTTACTAATGTAGGCTCCTTCTTTCCCTACAATATTCTCTTCTCTCCATCATCATCTAGGCACTCAATAGCCTCTCATAGCAGTCTACATTAGTCTTGTGAGTAAATAACCAATCCATGCCCAAAAGAATACTATATGAAACCAAAGGAAGCACATTTAGATTTGTTGATCTAGGCATACCATTCATCTCAAACGCATAAGATCTCACCCAATGATGAACTCTTTTCTTGGTCCATGTAGCCAATTGCACAAACTAAGGCTCTACATGCACTTCTTTACTCAAGCCACAATTATCCACCAGGTCAGGACTAACATAACTATAATTAAATCTAGGATCAATCAAAATGAAAACAACTTGATCACAGAGCTTAAATTCCATCTCAATAATGGAAGCCTAATGATATGCCCACCTGTTATCAAGTGATGCATAAATTCTAGGAATGTTATGACCAACATCCCCAACTGTTTGCGCCTCCTGAGCACTATAAATATGAGGCATACCAACCTGATATAATGGACAATCCTTGTTGCGATGGTCGTTTCCATAAATGTACTACCTTTATTTTTCTTCTCTCTAGGCTGAGGTCTATGTCCCTTCTCAGTTGCATTAAACTTCTTACAAGGAGCCACATTTTTTTTCTCATCTGCATCCTGGGATCTTCCCCGCTTTTGAAGCCATTTTCCTTTAGCCTTCTCATTCCCTTTCCAATCTTACTTAGGCTCAAATTTATGCTTCAGCTACTCATAACAATGTGTCAATTTCACGATGTCTTCCTCCAATTACCGAGGCTCATCATACTCAATCCGATCCTTGAATTATAATGGAAGCTCACTAATGAACCTTTGAACCATTGTCTTCTCATCCTTAATATATGGCACATACCTCAATAAATCCAAAAACTTAGTCATGTACTCTTAATATGTCATAGAACCCATCCTAAATTCGTAGAAATCCTTATCCTTTTTATCATAATATCTCTCATAAAAGTACTTATTTCTAAAGAGACTTTTAAACTCATGCCAACTCAATGCTTCTACCTTGATGCCTCTACCATGCTTCACTTCTTACCAACAAATATCTACTTTTCGTTTGAGAATGAAAATAGCTATCATGGCTTTCATATTCACTCTATAGTCATGCAATTCAAAGAATATATTCATCCCAAGTAGCCTTGCTTCTACATCTTCTGGTTTCTTCATCTCTCCATCAAACATAGGAGGCTTTTATTTCTTGAACTCAACTTGAAAAAAAATCTTCTCACTCCACCTATAAGGATGTTGACAATGATGAAAATGATGTCTCTTTGAATGATAACCAGAATAGAACCCATAAGAACTACCTCTCAAGTTAGGTGTATCCAATCATCTTCCACCTCTGTCTATGCAATCCCTCTCCAACCTATATCTTCATTGAGACCTTGTACTATATGACCCATTAGTCCTTTTCTCCATTCCATGAGTGATCTGTGGTTGTCCCTGTCTCTACAAATCAAATAAGCTCTGAAGGATCCCTACACTAACCTCAACTTGATTTTCCTAAGCTCTAGTTGGTATTTCTTGTGAATCGATTATCCTATCATTATCTTCCCTGCAACTTCTGATTTTTGCCTTTAGACTTCTCAGTGTATCTAATATATCAGGAGAGTACTCATGTCCTTGTTGCTCAGCTGATCTATAAGGAGATTCATGTGAGTTGTAATTCACCACTTTGCTCTTCATCTCTAATCTTCTTCTTCTTGCAAACATACCATGTTAGATAAACCAAATAGAAACATGATCAAACATACCTTAACGTAGTTTAGGGGAGGCCATCTCATTACTGTAGCACCAACTATATACATGACAACCATATCCATTGTAATGTGTGCATATGACTAACATACATGCATAATAATCACATCTAGTCCATCTAGTACAAGTGTTTGAACTTGGAATCTCTGGTACCAATTTGTAACCACCCCTCCCAGAGTTTACCCTCCTTTACAAGATCTCCAAGGTAAATGTGAGTTGAGTGCTACTATGACATGACCTGACCTCCAAGTTCCAGTTATGGAAGTAGGGCCTGCAATCCAAAAACTTATTGACACCTCTTAGGAGCACTAGATCACTAATAAGTCAATCCACAACCTCTGATGATCAGATCCTCAGGTGGAACTACTTTTCCACAAGCCTAACACCCCAACCACACCCACAACACAACATGCATGAGGTTATGAGGCTATAACTACACTCATGGGCATACTTCCATGTGCTTATGACCTAAATTTTTCAGTTCAATGTTAGTGGTTTCGAGACCTGAGCCACTTTTCTAGGCTAGTCTCTAGACCACTGCCTAGAACTTCCTGTAACTTTCCAAAATCATGATTAAGATGAAAAAAATTCCAAACATTCAAACTTGAAGCAAGAACTTGACCTATATATCCTAGTACCCATTAAGCATTTCATTAAACATATGGTAAACATGTAAGTTACAGGTCATGAATGCATATATGATCTTAAATCTATGAACTTCATATGAGAATCACCAAGAAGGTATAATTCCCTATGAAGTAGATGCAAAAACACATGTTATCTCATGCATTCATCAACCATTCAAATACTTATCAAATCACGAACAAGATCCATAGCTAGAGCACATCATAAAGCAATGCTTATAACCAACATATAACCAGAATATTACCTTGAAAAATCAACCATCAAATAAACACAATAACAAGAAAAATTACTCATAGATAACAATAGGAAAATAGATCTTGTTAACATATGCAAAATCTAACCAAGTTAGGGACTTCCATGTACCACTTGACCACATATTGGGATGAACCAAATATTTATTTTAGTCAATCACCCTTGTGCCTTATTCCAAGCATGAATGTGGTATCTCATGGGATAAAACAAGACATAATCAACCAGGGACTCCAGATGTTAAACCATCTCCACCCTCAAGCTACCATGATCTCACCTAAACCAGTCGTGAGATCATAAAACGAAACTGAGCTTGGATGCCTCAAAATTTCTTCACCATACCTTGAGGAATTTTCCTATCTCCACCCACCTATTGAGGACTTCCCAGAGAAAACCATCTCCATCGCCAACCCTTGAGGGTTTTTCTTAGGACCACCTCACTCAATTTGAAACTATTTGGAAATCTAAAGCTCAACCAAGAATGAATCCCATCACACCATGGCTATCTTGGAAATGGCAAGGAAAGGTTGAAACCATTGTCGAACAATGAAAAACCGACGCCAATGACAAGAATGAACGAAATAAACAAATTCATGTACCATGCATTCATACCTAAACTAGAAAATCACACATGCAACCTATTACTTGAAAAATCATCCTCTTGAAGCTTTCGATTCAACTTTCTCCTTGCTTTCCTTTGCTTTCCTTTTCTTTCCTTTCTCCAAATACAAGTGAATGCCAAAATTCTCCAAGAATACTCTAAGAGTGCAAGAGTGTAATGAGGAAAAAGTTGTGAATTGATTCTCAGATGTCGTTTTATCACTGTTGTCTCCTTTTTTTCCATTTTCCTTCATTTTTCCTCTAATTGCCCTTGCATGCAAATATGTGTCTCTTCACCTTCCTTTTCTCATATTTTCCTTTATTTCATAAATTAATGTCATTTATTGCCTCATTACATTTTCGAATGCCTTTGCCAATTTCCATAGCCATTATTAAACCACAAATGATGCCCACTATAGTGTTTGCCCAACATTCAACTTGGAATACATGTCCCATGACCTTGGTTTTATTTTTCCTTTATTATCCTTTATTACATGAAACTTTAACCTGGGGAGTTACAATTTTGGTGTATTCATCAATAAAATTCATCATGTATTTATTTGGCATTTGTAGAAGGAACATGCATAGTGCCAAACCATTTCTCTTCAACAAACAAAGATTATCATAGTTCATATGTCCAAATCTAGCATGCCATGAGAGACTGGATGGTAGTGTACCTCCATCATATTGAGAACTCCATGCAATTTTTTTTGCATGAAAAAAGGTTCCTTGCAACTTCAAGAGTCTTTATTCTTCTATCCTAGTCATGAAAATTTATTTGTTTGATGCTTTTCTCACCTCAACCTTGCCATCAAACATGTGAATGGAGTGTCCTTGTTAGCATATGTGAAGTAAGGATAACAATTTTATTCATAACTCTGGGAGTAGAGAACATCACGCAGAATAAAGTCAAGGAGATAAGATAGTTTGAGCCTAATAGTGCCAAGTCCATATGGCTTGAGTTTTAATTTGTCTGCAAAGTATACTACTCCATCTACATTTTCACTTAATTATTCAAAGAAATCTTTTCAAAAGTTCGCGGGGAAAGTTTCTCTTGTATCAAGAAGACATGCATATTTCCACAAATCAAGTAAAGCATTAAACAAGTCTTCAGTTACTCCAATATTACAATGTTCCACAATATAATGAGTGGATTCAGGTGCTTTAACTTTCCCTAGATCTAGTGATTTTCCTTTCTCTTCATTTCTTTCTTTTCTGATTATGTCCCAAGAGAGCTTGCATCTAGAAGCCTCATGTCCATTTATGTTGCAACATATACAATGAAGATTAGGTCTTCCTCCTTCGTAATGTCTTCCCCCCTACCTTTGTTATTCTTCTTTCCATTTCCTCTTATGCGACCTCTTCCTCTAGAAGAATCCAGTGCCTAATATTTCTCTTTCTATGCAAGGCACATAAATTCTTAGAAAGATTGAGTAGTTGTCTTCCTCTTTCTAAAATATTTCTCTATTTTTGCAAAATTCCCCACAAGAGAGTCAAAGGTAATCTCTTTAAGTTGGTCATTAGCTTGTAATGATTCAAGATAATCATAATATGTGGGATATGGTGCCTTGAAGAAATATATGAGAGGAACATCCATTTTAACATCGATGGGTTCTACATCATGCATAATTGCTCTCATTTCAAAGGCTAACAAAAGGGGATCATAATATTTTAGTTCAAGATTGAACAGTTTGATGATCAATTGATTTATTGCAAGCTCTGAGTGTGAGTCATATAATTATTTCAACTTCTTTAAAGAACTAAAGGAATTTGTAAATGGTGCAATGTGACGACTCACCTCATCATTTATTGATGCAATAATCAAGGCATAGGTCTTTCTTTTCTTGTTCTCCCAAATGGCAAGCTCTTTTTCTGATGTGGACTTTTTAGGAGGACTTCCACCTTCTTCTTCATAAACATATTTCCAAAATTCATTGAAAAGGAGGGTATGCTTTATCTTTATGGACCATTCATGTTAGTTCTATTTCCCAGAGAGAACTACTCAAACCATGGAGATGAGTAAATGCATTACTAAATGAAATTCTGGATGGTTTTCTAAATAGTCAAAAATTTAATATATGTCTCTTACAAACAACAAACCTCCATAAAACTTGTCTTCAAGAAAAATCATGAAGTAACTCAAAATTAATGCTAGAATTAGGCTTCAACGCATCACAAGACATAAATTCAAGGGACACACACATAAATGGCTCAACTTAATTCACATTACTCACTGCTCAATGCAATAAATCCATCTGCATACATGAATATACTACACCACATATGACTCAAGAGACTGATATAAGTAATACGCAAAGAACAGAACAATAGGATGACCCCATTTCACTACTTAACACACTCACTATAATTCAACACATATGGATTGATCAACATATACAAGAGATTCTCAACAATTATTCCTATACAACTCAATGTTCAATGCATATAATTCATCATTAAATCCACAAATATTGTTGATATTAAATGCACATGTCATGATTTAATCAATGCATAGGGACTCCAAACACATGTTCCAACATTAAATCATAAGCACAAAGACCATGATACTTGAATGGAAACTAGAACTTATGCGCGAATCAACGCTCCATTCAATACATAAACTATGCATAGACTCCATGCTCCAACCAACACATAACCATATAACTCACGACATTGTATGCATTCAACGCAAGGAATGAAAAAATATGAACTTGGAATTGAAATACTTGAACACTTCCCAAGCTTCAATACTTTTTGTTCCTTGACTAGCGTATGCTCATAGAGTAGATAGATAGCACAAAACTCAATGCAGTGTATATAATATGAATCAATGAACCAAGAGCACACATCAAAGGGATCGACATAGTCATTTTTCACCTTCACCTAGAATCATTCCATGCAGAGAATAACAGAGTGAAGAGATAATGTTTGAATGGAGAATGAGCGCACAAATTTTGTTTCTTTTCAAGGACAGTTTTGAGTGGGAGTAGAGAAAATGGTAGTAGATAGGATTTACAGGGCAGAGAAATGATAAAATGGGACCTATGGACTTGCGCTCCGATACCATGTTAGGAAAGGTATTAGTAACTCCACGAATTAGTTTATTTTCCATTAAGAAAAATAATTAATATATACAAGGAGAGGGAGACCCTTGGAATTCATATTCTAGTACCCTCTTCATCTTCTTTATTCTAATATTTACAATATTTACAATGTTTTCCAATCCCTAAATATTAGGTGCCAACATTTTGCATCTATAATTTACTAATTGGTGAACTCTTTAGCTTTTGTTAACTTGTATTTTGTAGTATTCATGGGAATTTTGTGGGTATAAATAACCTTAAGGATAATAAATTATCATAGGTTTATTTGAGTAGTTGGTTAGGAATAAACTCTATGTTTCATGTATATTGGTATTTAACAATTGTATTTATTAATATTAGGTATTCTACAAGTTTAAAATTTAAATAGTTTTATTATATATGAGAATCACCATTCATTTTTCTTGTGTTATAATCCTTGTGTCTTAAAATGATAAGAAACCAATAATTGCAGTCCTCTACAAGGGGGAGATCTCCTTTTACAAAGAATACAATTTATAAGACAATATTTAAGATCTTAAGACTAGGTCTTCTTAGTGTATATATAGGAGACAAAGGGTACAATTATAATAAAATGGGACCATGAGGGGTTCTAGCCTACATAACAATATAAAAATATAAATGTAATTACTCAATATATAGGGCTCAATAAAGTGTTTTTGGATTTACATGGGTCTTAACATGCCCCTCCCCTTTAAAGAAGTGTTGTCCTCAATGCTTGACTATATGTCGGTGTTTCTGCAAGAAAAAGCTCATCTTCTCATGTGGCTTATTCCACTTGTAGGTTCTTACTTGTTTTTCTACTTGAGGTACATCTATTTATATGGTTGTATTCTCAAAAATTCCCAATCCCCCACTTCAAATTCCCTTTCACTGCAATGTTGATCTACTTGTTGTTTCATCTTATTTTGTGCCATAACCAAGTTTTCTTTCAATAGTTTGAGAGCCTCTTTTTGGAATTGTGTGTGTTCCTCTATTGCTTGAGCTTTTATAGTCCCTTTCAAGGGGGGATGTGATGGATGGAAGATGATATCCATAAAGTTCCATAAATGGTGACATTTTTGATGAAATATGGAAGGATGTGTTGTACCACCATTCTACCAAGGACAGCCTTTTGACACATTGTGTTTATTTTTTAGATGAAAAGAAACTGTAGATATCCTTCTAAACATTTATTCACTATCTTAGTTTTCCCATGATACCGAGGATGGTAAGATGAGTTGTGAGTTGAGTGAGTACCCAAAAACGAAAATAATTTAGTCCAAAAAAATCCAGTTAAAATTAGATTCCTTCCACTTATAACAATCGTTGGTATTCCATATAAATTTTGAATTGTTTCCATGAATTCTTCTACCACAATACTTGCTTTAAAAGGATTAGAAACAAAGAAAAACTGGGCATGCATTGTCATTTTATCTACTACTATAGTGACATTGTTTCCTTCATATTTTGGTAAACATGTAATAAAATCCATTGAAACTTCTTCTGAACATTGTCTTAGTGTGGCTAATGGTTGAAGGAGTCCTGGGGTCTTGATAATATCTCCTTTATTTTGTTGGCCTACCACACAATTTGCTATAAATTTTTGCACATATGATTTAAGACCTTTCCAAAAAAATAGTTCTTGATCATATGGTATGTCTTCAAGAACCCTTCATTTCTTCCTCCAGGAGAAGCGTGTAATTCAAAAAGGACCTTTTGTTTGACTTTAAACTTGTTACATAAGCTTAAGATATCTTGATACCATAACAAGTCATTTTTCCATGTAAATATTTCTACTACATCGGGGTCCTACTATGGCTACTGAATGAACTTACACATATTTATCATCTTGTTTCCATCCTATCCTTGGTTCTTACACCCAGTCAGAGTGTGGAATGTAAATAACACATAGTAGACCATTTGCGTCTTCCTCTTTCCTTGAGAGTGCCTCTATCAAAATATTTTGTTTTCCCTTTTTGTAGATAATTTCAAAGTAATAACTTAACATCTTTGTGACTCATTTTTGTTGTTTTTCTAAAGATAGTATTTGCTCCAAGAAGTACATCAAAATATCATGATCTATTTTTACTTTGAAGTGTCTTCTTATTATGTATGGACACCATTTCTTAACTTCATGTAGTATGGTCAAAATTTATTTTCATATACGGGTCTAAGAAAGTTATTTCCTTTAATTTCACTACTTTCAAAGGAAAGTGGCCTTCCTTCTTGCATCAAAATTGCACCAATGCCATCGCATAAGCAATAAAACTCCAAAATGAATATTTTTGTGAATTCAGGTGTTTCCAAAATGGGAGTTTAACACATAGCCTCTTTAAGTTCTTCAAAGTATTTGGTTTCTTCTTTAGTCCTAGGAAATTCTTCCTACTTCAAAATTTTTGTTAGAGGTGATTCTATTTTATCATAATTTTGTATGAGCGTGCAGTAATATCATGTCAATCCCAGGAATCCTTTGAGTTTCTTCAAGGTATTGGGGATTGGCCATTCCCTCTTAGCTTTGATTTTATTATGATCCACCTTGACACCATCATGTGATATAATATGACCCAAATATTATACTTCTTGAAACCCAAAGGCACACTTGGAATGATTTTCATATAATTTTTTCTCTCCCAATAGTGTCAAGACCTTGTCAACATGTTGTACATGCTCTTCCCAATATTTCCAATGGATTAGTATGTCATCAAAATATACTAGCACAAATGTTATAAGGAAGGGCTTGAAAATAGCATTCATCAAGCTTCAGAATCTTGAAGGTGCTTTTGTAAGTCCAAATGGTATAACCAAAAACTCATAATGACCTTCATGTGTTCTAAATGATAATTCGGGAATGTTTTCTTGTCTGATTTTGATTTGATGATATCCAGAATGAAGATCTAACTTAGTAAAAGAAATTTCTCGATGCATTTCATCTAATAATTCATCAATGGAAAGAACATGAAATTAACTTGGATTGTCATTTTGTTGAGTGTCTATATTCTAGACAAATATTCCATGAACCATCCTTTTTTATAACCATCACCATTCGTGAAGGGAAAGCACTCTACCTAGGTTGAATGATGCCTTCCTCTAACATTTCTTGAACCATTCTCTCAATATCACTCTTTTGTGCATGTGGATATCTGTATGGCATCATGTTAGGTGGCACATTTCCAGGTCGCAAATGAATAGCATGGTCATGATATCAGATAGGTGGAAAAACCTTACGAATTTATCCAAATACCCTTTCATGATTGTTGATAAATTTTTTGGAGATCCACTGGAGCAGAGGATATAGATGTTTGAACATCTAATGAACACAATTTGTGCAACTACAGCTTGGTGTCCATTATTTTAGCAATTTTGTGTTATTAGATCTTATCACTTTACTAGGTTTCCCTTAGATACATCTACGCTCAATTTTCTTTCCTTTTGAGAAAAATATTATGAAAAGATATTGAAAATTAAGGGCCACTATTCCCAATGATTGAAACAATTGGACCCATAATACAACATCAACATCACCCATTTGGATTGAATCATGGGACTAACCAACACATAATCCCCCATATTTAGCTTAATATTATGGTACTTCCCTAAAGTTTTTATGATATCTCCATCTACAATCATCACTTGAAATTTTGGTGCTAGAAACACAAAGCAATTAGGAATCTTTGCCAATTTGTAATGTATGAATTTATGGGTACTTCCTAAATCAGTCAATATTGTTGCATTTTTATTTTTGATATAATCTCGTATCTTGAGGGTTTGTATGGTACCAATGCTATCAAATGCATGACAAGAGATTGTTGGAGTATTATCTTGTAGCTCTAGATCCTGTGAATTTTCCACTTCTTCATCTTCTTCATCTTCACGGTTTATGTAGAATAATTTCTTCTCGCAGAATTTATGAACCTTACTATACTTGATGTCACAGTTGAAACATAATCCCTTTTCTCTTCTTTCATCCATTTTCTAAGGAGTCAACCTTGTTGGTTTATCAAAGGGAGAATGATTTTCCCTATAGTTATTAGTAACCAAATTTCTAGTGGCCATATTTTGACTTTCAACTTTCCTTGCGAGAATGAAAGCATGCTATAGAGATTTAGGTTCAAAGAGACACACCTAATGTTGGATTATTTCATTTAAATTTCCAATAAATAGGTCTAACAAAATATCGTCTGAAATATTATTTACTTCAAGACTCAACATTTGGAATCATTGAATGTGCTCTATAACTGGACCTTTTTGTCGAAGATTTACCAATTGATTAGAGAATGTGTTGCTCTTAATATACCCATAATGTGTTATCAATTTGATTCATATTGGATAATTATATTTTTTTCATCCATATTGATTCTTTGATGGTGGAAAAAGTGGAGTAATTAGTATTAAGACAATTTTTACTAGCCAGACCTAGTTTGGAAAATTAGATTTTGAAACCTTTTGGGATCATTTGACGCATAAAATGATTATTTTTGGGGGGTAATTTTGTTTTCTTTAGAAACACACCTATTTTCATATTATAAACATAGAGGCCTTTCCAACGACACAAGAATCACCATAATCAGATTCTATATGGCAAAGTTATGCCACTTGAAAGTCGACCTTTTTGTTTTCACCACAATAATTTGAGAGGATGCCACGTCAACCCGCATAACTCATGGAAAATGGGCTAGTGACATGATTATGATGAATAAGACTCTATAAGTGTCCATATTATAATTCTGGTTAAGGGTTGAGGTAGTCAAACCTAACCACTAGTAGGCTATCAAGATGTGTTATAATCGGGCCAGTAGGAGTAAAAGTGGTTCCATTTTTTTCTAGCGCATTTGTTCCATAGATGAGAAAAATAACTGAGAAGGATAGGGAAATAACACATATAGAGGATTTATGCATCGTAGTAGCCTGCGGTCCACAAGCCATACTTTTTTGTACTCAAAATATATTTTATTCAAATAAAGAGAGTAGAGAGACCTCACCTTCCAATTGGGTTTTGTCTCGAAAGGGTTTCATAAGTTATATCTTGTGTCAAATTGTAGTTTGTGAGTTTTTATTTTGTTGTTCTCTATTTTCTACATAAATTTTAATTTATATGTATACATAATAAACGATGATCACATATCCATAAATCTAAAGAGAAATAAAACCCTACTATTCTAGATTTTATATTTTTAAATGTATTTTTATCGAATATGTTCTGACGAATTGTCTAGCGGAATATCCATGGAAGTTGAGGATTCATATTGGTATTAGAGAAGGATTATTTGGGTATATTTTGGATATTTTCATGGGATCTAGATCAAACAATCCAAAATTTGTAAAACCCTAATCATGGCTGACGAATTCGTGAATAACCATCTTGATCCTACAGAGGAGAGGTTTTCACAGTTAGAATCTCAAACTATAGATAAAAGTCATAATTTGAATCTACCCATGTCAACCTTGAATAATAACCTCGAGCTACTAGGATAAGATGGGGGTTTAATGAAGAGGACAGATCATAGGGTAGATCATAAGATTGGGAAGAAACAGAGAACCAACCAAAGAAAGGACCCAAAAGAGATCAACCTAGTTCAAGTGTCATGAACCATTCACAATCCCTATTTAAAATGGAAGCGAAGGTCTATATCAAGTCGTATCAAGGTGAGATCAATGCTATGACAAAAAATCACTAAGACCATAAGACCATCAATTAGACGTGTATTTCTAGGTCCATCACATTGAGGAAGAACATAATATTTCCTTTACACAGTTGGAATTAAAGGGCCATGCCCTATCTTGGTGGGAAAGCCACACTAAGACCTTGAGGTTGGAGGCATATCCTCAAATGACTAAGTGGGAGGACTTCAAAACCCTCATAAAGTCACAATTTTACCCTATCGAGTTTGTAGAGGACCAGTGGATCTCGTGGTGCTACTTCAGATAAAGTATGGGAAAAGTGTACATGAGTACACCACACAATTTAGAAATATGGTCATATTGTTGGATATCTCCCTAAAGAACCCAAATGTCCTCCTCGTGTACCTAGGGGGTATACACAACCATCTGCAGAAGCAAGTGGTGGTGATCAAGCCTGGATTGGTGGACGAGGCTTATGTATAGGCATAATACCTGGATATCATAGGCATGAAGAAAGAAAAATAAAGTGGATCAAAGAAAAAGGAGTAGTAGGGCACTTCTAAGGAGGGGAAGATGAAGTGGATGTTGGCATCCATTGGGATATTGTTAACATTATAGTGTGCATGGATCCACCTATATGATGTTAGCATGAGTTCGTGGTGGAAAATAGCTCATGTTGGCATTGATGTCAACCACTTGTAGCCTGGGTTATGTAGGTTCCATTCATTGTCGCATGACTGCAACTAGCTGTGTTGGCATTGAGATTATTGTGTTGGCATTGATGTCAACCTTATGAGGTCATGAAATTGGTGTGTGTCAACATCTGTTGGTTTGATGATTGATCCTATGATGGTGGCACACTTGATGACACACTCGTGATGGTCATATGATGGCATTGGTTTGGTTGATGATGCTGCTATAGGTTGTCATATAGATCTACATGAGATGGTGATGGTTGACGACACATTAGTTGGGTTGTCAACTAGGTCTTCATTAGGTCTTCATGTCCATGCTTATGAGGATGAATTTTGTAGCACTACGATGACTTGATGATGGTGCTATAGAGGCTCTTGCATGGTTGTTTAGTGGCCTTGCCACTATGGAGATTGTAACATCCTCCTCTCACATCTACCCAAGTAACCGTCCAATCAAGGTAAAATGTGACGAGAAGTTACTATGATATGATTAAACCTCCTAAGTCACCTTAAGGAAGTGGAATCCATGGAAACAGTCCATACATACCTTCCACATCAGCAAAAAGACTCCCAGGAGCCAACCCAACCACTCAGATAACCCATTAAACCCTTAATTAAACCCTCGGACACTCCCTTGACATGGACCCAATCCAAATTTTAGACCATTAAACCCTGGGACACTCCCTTGATATGGACAAGCATGCATCTAGGAGGCTCTGTACACTCCCACAACATGGGTATGTATGCGTCTAGGGACTTTCCGCCTAATTATGTGCCTGCATCCCCAGGATTTGATCCACTTTTTCTAACCTGGATCCCAGGTCACTGCCCATAACTAAATGACTCTTTCAAAATTCATAATTTACGTGACCACAATAATTACAAATCAAAATTGACTCTAGGACTAGGCCTGACCATCCCCAACCAGGACTAAAATTCTGTCAAACACTTGGCATCAATGCAAGCTACAGGAAATGAATAAAATACATAGCATAAATGACTAATAAGTCATATGGAACTTGACAAGAAGGATCACCACCCTCTTCTATTAACTATTTTCACATTAATTAGGTCTTTCATCCATTATCCTTTCAGTTACAATTAAATACATGAAATAACCATGACAATAACCATTCATATAACCATGCTTATAACCAACATTAAACCATGAAAATAACAATGAGGTAGCAGCCACTAAAGACACATATTAACAAGTACAAAATCAAGAGAAATTAGCTTTCATTAAACATAGGAAAAGCTGACCAAGTTCAGGACTTCCACATACCACCGGACCGTAGACATGGTTGAACCAAATGTTTCTTTCATCCAGTCACCCCTGTGCCATATTTCAAGCATTAATGTGGGATCTCAAGGATAAACCAATCCAAAAATGACCAAGGGAATCCATAATCTAACCCATCTCCACCCTCAACAAATCGTGATCTCACCAAAACCAACACTGAGATCACAAAACCAAACTAAACTAGGAATGCCTCCGGACTCCATCACTATCCTTGAGGAATTTTCCGTCTCCTTATCTCTCAAGATTTACCGCAATCCACACCGGATCACTAGTCCTTAAACCAAGGCACTAGTGTCTCAAGATTTACTGCAATCCACACCAGATCACTAAGCCCTAAACCAAGACTCCACCCTCAGGCTTTACCGTGTATCCCGCCAAGACTGGAGTTAAGGGATTCCTAGGCTGTTGGGTTTTTCCTGAGACCACCTTCGCCCTAGATTCCAAAACCATACGGCAATTCCAAAGCTCAAAATTGAGAAAACAATTCCATCATACCATGGCTATCTGGAAAAAGGCAACGCTAGGCTGAAAACCATTTTCATAACCTGCCAAAACCATGCCATCGACATCAAGAGAACATATACCAACATGCAAATCCATGCATGTCAAAACCAGCTAGGAAATCACACATGCATGTTACCTACAAGTATTCATGCTGAAGTTGCTTGATCTGGTTCGTCCTTGCTTGATCTTTTCTTTCCTTTCCTTTTCCTTGTCCTCCCTTTTCTTACTTTTCCCTTTCTTGCTCCAAAGCTGAGCAAAATCTTAACATTAACAAAATCTTGCCAACTGATCCTCAGAAGCCTTTTTATCAGTGAGGCCTCTATTTTCTTCATTTTCCATTATTGTCCTTCAATTTCCTTCTCACATGCAACCTGTGACCTTTCACCTTCCTTTTCTCCCATTTTAATTTATTTTCATAAATAAATGTGCCAAAATACATTTTTTCCTTTTTAATGCATTATCCATTGCCTTTTCCAGTTTCCCTTAGCCATAAACACATACAGTGACGCCCACTAGGATATATTTGCCCAACATTCAGCTAGAATGCATATATCTTAATCGTGGTCTTATTTTTCCTTTATTAACTTTTACTACATGAACTTTTAACCAAGGGTTGTTACACAGATGATTGATGGAGAGTGGAGGACTTTTTGGCACTCTTAGAAACCTTATTTATTGGCCTTCTAGGTCAATTTGGTAGTAACACTTGGGATACATGTTTGATCTACTTTCAGATGTGTCAGAGTCCATGTCAGAGGTTTGGAGCCTTGTATAGATGCTGGAGAAGGTGATCCAACTAGTGGCAGAGGTCTTGCGCTGAAGGACTAACAGTTTTACTCATTCTTAGCCATAATCACATGGAGCGAATATTATGGGAGCGAATAAAAGGCTACAGTCGCTGTTAGATAGGCCTATGGAAGAAACTGTAGGTCCCATTCGAGTTCATCCTGTGTTATGGTGTGACTGAAGGATTTCACAAGATTTTCTCTGCATACCTCACAATGTTCGAAAGAAAATTAGCTTGAAAATTCTTAGAGGGTTCTAGAATTAGTTGAAAAGGTCAGAAATGGTCTGGAATGGTCCTCCATTAATGTGAATGAATTTAGTGCACAAGTTGTGGTGTTAGTGGATTTATTTGGTCCAATTTGTGCACCTTTGATCCTAGCTCCAAGCTCAATTTTTCCCTACATGTTTTATATTCTTGTCTTGTGGACGTTGTGGATGTTGATTGTGAGTAGAAGGAATGTGTATGTGTGTAAGAAAAGGCTGCATAGAGTGATTATGTTCCATAGATATTGGAGAGTGTAAATTCTTCAGTCTATGAGTGTAAATGCTTGCATAATGAGTAGATTTGAAGCATGTAGCAGAATATATCAAAATTGAAGTTATTGGAGTAGAGATTGCTTGGAGAAGCTTTTGTATGTTGCTAGAGTATATGTTCCTAATCCTCTCACACTTGTTTTTGCAGGAGTTTCTGAAGCATTTGGCACATATCCATAATGTCTTATGATGTTATTTCTATTATCCATCATTCTATTGTTGTGAGGGTTTGATTGCATTCAGTTTTGATGTGGCCACAATTTTTCTATTTGGAGAGCATATGTTTTGTGGAGTTTTTATTTTAATTTGATGATGAGATCTTATTACTAAGAGCATGTATGCAGAGTTGAATTCTTATTAAGCAGAGAGTCTTGGGTCCAATTTGAAAATATATGAAACGAAGTCCACATAGTGCACAGGATCGGTGATTGCATGGAGGTGAAGCAGTGATATCGAAGCATCAACGAAAGGAAAAATTTCTCAATCCAATAGTAGTTGGATAGTCTAATTGTAGTTGGGCGAGGATCGATTGATCATGGTGGCTTTCAATAGATGTTATTCTGTAGATCCGTGTGATAACAAGTTCTTCCAAGCTTATTAGTAGAATCGAGTCTCCTAACCAATCGGTGTTGGCATATTGTATATGAGGTCGAGTCTCCATGCTAATGGGATTCAAAAAACTATGTAAAAGACCAATTGCTTGACTAATAGAAATTCATAGTAGATCAACAACAACAAGGGTGGTTTTTCTCCCATAAGGGTTTCCACCAGAAATCTTGTGTCTCATATGTGATTGATGTGATGTGCATGTTTATTGTTTTGTAGTTGCTTATGGTTTTCAATTATTTTTATGTGATGCACATGCTATGATGTTTATTAGTTGTTGGTTAGCATATGTGTGATTCAGTAATTGAAGTTTAAATTGGTAAAAATCATATATAGATCACATCCAACAATTGGTATCAGGGCAAGGCTCTTGGTTGCAACTTGATCGCTGGAGAGTAGATCTGGGGTTTGTTGGCATAATTTAAATTTATTTTTTTTTTCAGAATGGTTGTCCTCACTACTACAAATTACAATGTATGGCACAAAAATGTTTAATATCAATTTTTGACTTGTGCATCTAACATTTGGAGAGTAGTATGTGAAGGTTGTGGCAAGGATCCAATTGTAGATGAATTTTTGCAGCAGGGTGTGAAAGCAAGATGCATAATCTACAACAATATTCATGATGATGATATGAAGGGACTAGTGGGTTTGAAACATGCCAAAGAAATGTGGGACAAGCTAGAATCCATATTTTGTGATGGTACTAGCAACAATAAGGAAAATGAGAAGAAGAGTAACAAAAAGAAGAACTAGAACAAGGGCCTTGAAAGTCAAGAATCTCAGCGAAAAGTGTCTTTGTCTTCTAGTGCACATGATTCAGTGGATAATGAGAAGAAATCAGAAAATCCTGAACCCAAAGGTATAAATATCAATGATTTTCTGTTATGTTATAATTTTGATGAGTCATATTTTTATCATGCTGAAGCACATAATGAAGATGATAATGTTGTTAATAGTATTAGAGTTGAGATTTCTAGACTAATAGTTGCATGCAAAGATTAAGGAAAATTGTTGCAAATATGTGATGATAAGGAGGCCAAGCTCAAGGAAGAGATTTTCAGCTTAAAGATTAAGTTGGAAGAATAAAAAAAAATTGAGGAAGATATGAGGAAGCAATACCAAGTGAAGGTAGAAGAGGTTGAAAAATTAGAAGCTGAAGCGGTTTTCCTTGAGAAAGCAACGGAAGATGGAGAAGAGCATGGTAGCCTTAAATAATTTTCTCGAGATCCAAATATCACCATTGGATAAATATGGTCTTGGATTTCAAAAGGGTGAGTCTAGTTTTCATGTAGGTAAAAATCCCAAAGAAGAACCCAAGAAAGCAGATTCAATAGCCAATTAAGCAAAAGAACCAGCAGCAGAAAAAGAAGCAAAACCAGCAATAGAGAAGAAAGTCTCAAGGAGAACCTAGATTTAGAAGACCTTATGCTCCTATAGATGATCGTGGCAGCTCCATTAGATTTCATAGGAAACTAAGTCCTTTTATTCCTTTGATGCATGAGATACAATGTTACAACTATCACAAGTATGGACATGTTGCAGCAAATTGCTAGAATGTATAAATCAAATCAGGGGAACTTGCAACAATTCCAACAGCCAAGGTGTTGGGTGCGTGTTATATTCTTTCCATGACTAGTCGCACACGCGGGGGGGTAACAGGGGGTGTTATCCATCCCTATTTGTTGTGATAGGTGAAGTAGGGGGGTCAGAGGGGACGCAACCCCCCCTGTCAAAGGGTTTTAGGGGGGTGGTAGCCCCCCCTATATGGGGGCCGAGGTAGCGCCCCAAGAAAAAAAATGGAACCCTATATTAGGTGAGTGGACCTACCTATGGTTTTGTGCATGTGATTTGCACAGGGTTTTGGGCATGATGGTTTTGTACCCATGGTATTTTTTAGATCCTGTCAAGGGAACTAAGGTTATGTTCTAATCCAGGGTTAATGGATTGGATTTTATGAATCTTTGGCATGTATATATATGTATTATAACATTGAAAGGAACATAACGAAAAACCAATCTGATAGTCCTAGTTTTGGGATCCAGGGGAAATATGTGTGTATTTGTTTTATATTCTCGTCACTTTTTATTTTCTATTTTTTAGAATTCATTTGTAGGTAATTTCTGTATAGGGTTAAAACCTACACAAGGAGATTTTCAACATGTATAATCGTGGTTTTTATGGTTATTGTTACTCATGTCACCTGTTTGGACATAAGGCAGTAGATTGCAGGTCTAATCATTGGAAGAGAGACAAATTGTATGCAAGGTTTAGATCTGGCATGAACATAAGGAGATTTGATCCTCTTAGCCATGTGGAGTACTATATATGCCATAGATTCGGCCATATGGCAAGAGATTATTTGTTGCCACATTATTCAAGCCAAAATCAACCAAAGCACCAAAAACAAAGAGGACCTACTAGAAAAACAATGAAGGAAGAAAAGAAGCAGCCAAAGACTGTGCGAAGAAAGAAGGAGCAACAACTCTTCAACTAGAGAAGAACATTCCCTCTTGCAGTCCATGATTATTCATGCATATTTATAGAGGACTGCAAAATTCATGAGAGGTGCACAACCTCAGGGGGAGCGTGTGATGATTGGTTATAAAAAGTTACCATACATAAAATATCTTCAACAGTAGACCAAATTACCATCATCCTCATTGTCATTGTCATTGTCATCGTCGTCATATTCACCATCACCACCACTATCATAGGTTGTATTCTGATGAGGATTATCATCATATCTTCCCTGGTTTCAATAATATATATATATAATATATATATTAATATATATATTATATATTTATATATATATATTATAGAGAGAGAGAGAGAGAGAGAGATATATATATATATATATATATAATATAATATATGACGAGGGGAAAAAATCGTTGGTTATAAAAATTTACCATACATAGACCATATTAAACGGTAAACCAAATTATTTTTTGCACACTTCCAACACCTAGGGTTTCTAATCCAAAGTAGATCCTAAGCACATTGATGAAGCCAACTATGTCTTTGATGCATCATCCAAACATTTTGTACATTTACAAGCTCACTTCTTATATCCATTGTTTTTGCAAATTTTTAAAGATTTTCACACATGATATACTGAATAGTTGGACAATACAAATAACTTCCATGGCTACTATTCTAGTTATATGCTCTTTGTAACTTATCAAAAAACTTAATTTGGCCTTGAGAAATAGACTTGTAGCATAAAGAACATGGTTCAGAATCATTTAATGGATCTAGCAATTCACAACTACTGACAATTATTTTTGCTTCCTCAATTTTTGCAACCGAGTTTGACTTAAACATGCTTGACAGTGAAAAAACCATTTGTCAATTCTCCAAGTCTCACAAAATTTCTATGAACAACTATCTCTACTTTGTAATCTCAAAAATGTCAACAAATTCACAATCTCATATATTGGTCAAAAGATATCATCATCAAAGTGAATCAGATAAAAGGAATGATCTATGTCTACTAAAACTTATAATAGAATTATTGCCCTAGTAGCAATTAAAAACTTCTATAACTAGTTATTGAACTTTTTCAACCAATCATCCATATTGAACAACAAGTTGTTTTCTAATGAGGATTGTTGCCATATATTCCTTGTTTGATGAGGAAAAAGAAATATAAGTTCATTGGATATCAAAGGTAGACCAGATTAATTATTTGCATACTTCCAAAACTTAGGGTTTCTTATCCAGAATAGATCTTGATCACATCAATGAATCCAACTCTATTTTTACTTATCATCCAACATTTTGTACAATTACAAACTCACCTCTAACCCATTGTTTTGTAAAATGTTGAATATTTTCACATGTGATATCTTGAACAATTGGACAATAGAAATAGTTTCCATTGACATTCTTCCATTTACGTGCTCTTTGAAACTTATTTGAAAGCTCAATTTTGTCCTAAAAATTAGAGTTGTAGAACATATATGATTTGACCTAGAACTAGTTAATACCAAAATTTAACAAAAGATTTAGTACTGCATTAATCAAATTAAATTAAATTAAATTAAATGATTTAAAAAAACACCAAAATTTAACAAAAAATGTACCAAAATTTAACGATTTTTTTGTGCTAATACTAACACCACCATTACAACAAGATATATTTCTAGTGCTAATACCACCATTACAACAAGATATCCCAAGAGGGATAGAAAATGCAAAACCTCTAATAATAATATGTATGCATAAAATGGCCATGAAATCAATAAATTCATGAAAATCCATGGGACTATAGTCAAAATAATCGTATGTTATTTAGTTTTTTTACATAGATCGTCAAATTAACTACATAAAACAAATTTTTTAAACCAAAATTCAACAAAATATTTTATGGTATAAACATTAGAACTGCCATTAAAACAAGATATCTTTCTAGTGCTAACACCACCATTATAGTAAGATATCCATAGAGAGAAAGAAAATGTAGAAAGTCTGATAGTAATATATACATAAAAGATGGTCTTGAAACTAGCAAGTTCATGAATCCATCAGATTGTAAGTTCATTGGCATAATCATAATCATTGTCATTGTCGTCATTATCATCATCATCACTGCCATCATTTTCATTGATATTTCATAATTTTCACTATCATCATAATCACCATTCATGTCATCACCATCATCTTGATCATCACCATCATAATGATTATTGACATTGTGGTCAATTGTTCATAATTATCAGTTTCGTAAGAAATATCATCAACCCAAAAAATGTGATGAGTGCTAGAAAAGGGTTTTATAGGACACATATGATATATGCATGAGAAATAGCAACAATATTTTTGAGAGATGATGATGATGATGATCGCCACCATTATCGTTGTCATCATCCCCATCATCCCCATCATCATCATCAACATCATCATCATCAATGTAATTTCTATCATGACTGTTGTCATCATCATCATGGACATCATCATCATTGGCATCATCATCATAGTTCAAGCCATTATTGTTGTTAATGATGACCTAGATGACAATGATGATAACGATGATCAGATGATTATGACTTGGATGATGATGCTAAAGATAATGTTTATGATTATGACAATGATGACATTTAAAAGTTGGGAAGATTGGCCAAGGTCATCAACATCGTCATCATCATAATTATTGTCATCATCATCATCATTGTAATTTTCATTGTGACCACCATTGGTTTTATCATCATTGTCATTATCATCATAATCACCATTCATGTCATCATCATCTTCATTATCTTCATCATGATGATTATTGACATTGTCATCAGTTGTTCATAATTGTCAATGTCATAAGAAATATCATCAATGCAAAACATATGATGAGTGTTGGAAAAGAAATCCAAAAGAGGACACAAAAATGGGTGCAATAACGCACATCAAATTGGATGCAACAAGAATAGATGCAAAACCTGACACAAAAGTGGATGCAAAAAGAGATAAAAAAAAAAAATAGATGCAATAGTTAATGCAAACTTGGATGCTAAATAGGAGGAAACTGTGGATGCAAAATTGGAAACAAACATGGGTGTAAAAGTAGGAAAAAATTGTGATGAAACAGAAGTGGATGCGACAACAAACGCTGAAAATGACACAAACATGGATACAATAAGGAGGCAAACTTGGATGCAAAATAAGATGTAAAAAATGATGTAATAGTGGACACAAACATGGGTGCACCATTGGACACAAAATTAGTTACAAAATTGGATGCAACAGAAATATATGCAAAAGTAGATGCAAAATTACATGAAAAAACTAATGCAAAACCTGATGTAAAAGTGTATGCAAAAGGGGATGCAAAAACATACACAATATTTTATGCAAATTTGGACATAAAAGAGGATGCAAATGTGGGTGTAACGCTAGGTGAAAAACATGGCACAAATTGTGGTGCAACAAAAATGGATGCAACAATAGATAATAAAAAATAAATAAAAAAAGATGCAAACTTGGATGCAAAAATGGACGTAAAAGAGGACACAAAAGTGGACGCAAACATGGGTGCAACAATGGACACCAAATTGGATGCAAAAATGGATGGAAAGGAATTAGATGCAAAAGGAGATACAAAATGAGACACAAAACCCAATGCACAAATTCGACACAAATATGGATGCAAAAAGAGATGCAATGTTTGATGCCAAAGAGGATACAAAAATGGAAGACAACGTGGGTACAATAGTAGGTGCCAAACATGGCACAAGTTGGTGCAATAAAAGTGGATGTAAAAGTAGATGCAATGATATATGCAAAACAAAAGCAAACTTTGATGCAAATGGGGATGCAAAAGTGAACGTAAACATGGGTGAAACTGTGGATAAATAGACGTTAATGCATAAGTAGATGCGAAATGAGGCACAAAACATGACGCAAAATTGGATTAAAAAAGGATGCAAAATTCAATGCTAACTTAGATGAAAATGAGGATGCAAACGTGGATGCAAAATTAGAAGCAAAAGTGGGTGCAAAGGAAAGAACCAAGCTAGGCTCAAATTGTGGCACAACAAAAGTGGATTCAATAGTGGATACAATAATGGATGCAAAAGAGGATTAAATGTGGATGCAACAAAAGTAGATGCAAAACTTGGCATAAAGGGGGATGCAAAAAGTGATGCAAAAAATGACGCAAAAGAGGATGCAAAATGATGCAAGTGTGGGCACAAAAATTGGATGGAATAAAGGATGCAAAAGTAGGTGAAAAAAAATTAGGTGCCAAACTTGACACAAAACCTGGTGCAAAGGATGGCACAAAGCTTGGCACAAAACCTCATGCAAAACCTGGTGCTAAACTTGGTACAAATTTTACATCAAGTTTTCCACCATATTTGATAAATGCATGCAAATAGCACCAAAAATGTTCTCTTGATGCAAATAATGAAGCAAAAAGGGATGTTAATCATAGGGTTTTTTTGTAGTGGAGAGATAAGGAAGAAGAAAGAGACACCCATAGATAAATACATATATTATATAGTATTATATAATATTGAATATTATTAACCATAAAGGAAGAGGAAGTAAGGTTTTTACAAAAGGTTAAATAAGTTGGATTTAGAAAGCCATGAATATTTTGGTTTTTCACTAAAATGGATCATGCATTGATTTCATTGTAGACATTGATTCTTAATCCTATTTGATTGATTGCACTAGATGCATTGATTTTGGTATAGTTGTTGGTTTCTAATATTATTTGGTTGCTTGCAATAGATGCATTTATTTCAGTGTAGATATTGATTTCTAATCCTATTTGATTTCTTGCACTAGATGCATTGATTTTAGTGTAGATGTTGATATCTAATCCTATTTGATTTCTTTCACTAGATACATTGATTTCAGCGTGGATGTTGATTTCTGATTTGATGTCACTAGATGTATGATGTACATTAATTTCAAAGTAATTGGATTAATAATGTGCATTTACTTCAGTGTAAGCACAAAAAATGTATTGATGACGTGCATTGATTTCTCTATTATAGTAATTCAACCATAAATAAAATATTTGAATTTTCATCTTAAATGAAACGTTCACTTACTTGAAATGTTTGCTTTTTGAAACTATAAACTATTTGTAACTGAATACATTCTTATTTTCCCAATTCCCATCATTGAACATTGTTAGTCACTTTGCATTCAAATGAGGTAATAGAAAACAACTACCATTGAAACTTACTTGGAGTTTAACACTCCATAAGTCACAATGATTTGACTTTGGAGAAAGCTACTATTAATATTGGACAACAATAGAGAGAAGGTATGATGTTTACTACAGTAGTTCGAGTTAAATATTTGAATGGTTTACAATTTTAACCACCCTTTTCTTATGATCAATATGAAAAGATGGAAAAACTAACAGGTGTGACAATAAGAATAGTGGAAGAAAATAGTTTGAGATTGATCACAATGAAGACTATTTGTAATTGACTACTTTCTTGTTATTCACATTTTCTATCATTAAACATTTTTACTTTGTCACTTTGCATTCAATTTTTTTGTTTCGTCATTCAAGTTATTAACAATCTTTATCATCTCAACAAATTGAGGTAACTGAGAAAATTTACAATTAAAATGACCATATTAATCTTAGACATATTTAGCATATTTAAAATGATCAAAATAATTAGATGTTCAACTAATTATGTGTGGTTGTGCATGACTAAAATCAACCTAGATCTACGTTGACCTCGAATTTATCAAGCGCTGAGAGAGATCAAATCTCTCAAGGTGCAAACCTTTCCTCAAGTTTTGTTTTTAAAAAAGAGGTTTACACCTCGAGATATTTACTGCTTCTTGATGCTTGATAGATCTAGGGTTAAGATGGATTTAAGCTGGTTTCAGTCATGCACGACCACAAAAATATGTTGAAAATATAATTAATGTGAACATTTTAAACATATTAAATACGTCTAAGATTAATTTGATAATTTTAATACATGAATTCAATACAAATGTTTAATCCAAAGTTAGAATGTTGAATGATGTAAAATGTAATAATAATAATATAGTCAATTGGAAAATAGTTTACATTGTGGTTGATGTTAATATCTCTTCTTCTGCATTTATTGCAATCACACTTGCTACTTTTTCCATCTTTGCATATTGATCATATGAAAAAGGATGTTGAAATCATAGCCCATTCATATCTTTAACTCGAGACATTGCTGCAAAAATCATACCTTGTCTCTCTTACTTCCCAATATTAATAGTAGCTTTTTCCAAAGTCAATCTTTGTGACTTATGGATTGTTAAACCCTAATCAAGTTTCAAAGGAAGTTGTTTTCTATTACCTCTTTTCTCTAGTTGTAATAGGAATTATTTGAGGGGATAATTCATCCCATGGTACTTCCATATAATTATCAAATCTTATCAAATGTTACTAAAACCTATGCGGGTGGTTCTGAGGGTGAAATTCTAGGTTTATACACAATTTTTTCTAAAATTCCAAGAGCAACATTTATGAGTCCTGCATCAGTCCATATGTTTACTATAAACATCACTTGATCTTCAACTGCAATAAGTAACTCAAGTTCCATTTCTTCCTCATCTATTTCCATGTAGTTTTTTTCCTTATATAGTAACATTGGTTGAAATGGGACAACGTAAGCTTCTTAAACAAAGCATATTATGTTTTTGTACATCATCGTTTGTCTTAAACAAATGTATTTCCTTATCAAAGGAATCTTTTGTAGAAGGATCCAAGAATGTATTTGTACAATTCATAAGTGCTTTCCATTCTTCCATAATTGGTATTGCATCCCTTACATTCATTAACAAATGATGAAATATCTTTGTTGATTGTTTTACCTATCTTGTCGAAACATAATATCAAGGGTTACAATGGTTGTGAATGAATTCCATAATTCTTTTTTTAGATACTCACATGCATATATAGGTTTATTCAGGAATCAGAACAAGAAGCAACTAACCCAAATAACAGACCAATATAATCAACCTCTTGTTGAAGAAAAGTGTAACTAGGTTCACTATTTGTCAATGTAATTTTGATCTTTGTACTTGTCAAGAAAAAGATATATTATTTTTATAAAATTATGTGAATGAGTTTCTTGCTTATTTCATAGGTCTAGAAAATTCAAAGAGTCAAGATTATGTTAAAGAGCTCTTTATGAGAATTTATATAATGTACATGGGTCAACCTAGTGTCAATAAGCCCTCCAAGACAAGCACCATTCTTCACTAAGAAGACTACAAGCAAACCGATGAATAGAATATCGTGTTGGCCTGCAAAAATTGTATTAAACAATTAAAAGATGACATGTCGGCTCATATAAATGACAGAACACTTCACTTGTTCAAGTCCGCTAAAAAATGGAGGCATAACCACTATATATACCCAATTAGGGTCACAACAAAAATGAAGTACAGAACTCGCATTTTTGTGAGATGATTCAATGAAGAACAAGGACTATAATCCGCATTGCAGGAAGGTATCAATTTGGACTCATCTGAAATTTTAGAGGTGTGGTACAGAATCTCAGATGGCCTAGAAAGGATAGTATCTTGGACAAGGTACAAGAGTATAGCATTTCGGATGAGCATCATGATTACAGTTTTGGCATACTAGGACAGTCTTGTCATATATATCATGATAATGATCTTAGTATAAGAAGCTCTTAGCTATACACACTAGGCGTCATTGAAGCGTTCACGTATCTTATAATGGAAGTCTCATCAACATGATGATGATCTCAGTGAGAAATGTAGTAATAATCTAAGAGAAGATGGAGATATGATGCAATAGTTATGTTCTCCTTATTGTGATGAATATCTCAGTGAAGGTGCATGTATGATGAACTCGATGAAGCAATAGTGATAATGATAATCTAAATAGTAAGAAGAAGGATTGGTGACTTGGTATTGGAGTGGCCTAGTAGGTCAAGGGTTATGGTCTTGGTGTTGTCAATTGAAATCTTTATAAGTATTACTTTGTGTGGGTTTTTCTCTCCAAGAGGGAGAGGTTTTGGCTCTGGCAGAAAGCCAAACATATTGTGTTCTTATCTCTTTGTTTTTGGTAGCAGTTTGATGAAGTAAACACAACACTAATAATAAGAAGAATATCTAGCTAAGATAAATTGTAAAAGCACTTCACAAATTGTTATCATGCCTAGAAGAATCCTACTAATACTAATTTCCCTAGACTCTTCAACTTGGTATCAGAGCTAAGGTGAAAAAGTCAAAGGAAGGGAAACAAAAGAGACATAAAAGGATCATTGCTCAAGAAGGGCATCAAAGTAAGGTTCCATGTTTTGTCAAGAATAAAGGATCAATTCTACAACAAGAAGTCTTGATCGGAATCTGGATTAGGGTAAAAAAAATTCTCAAAAATAAAAGTGCTCATAATCGCTAAAAACCTAAATGCTCGCGTCCGTCTCGGTGATATGATCCCAACCCAACTTATTTCACTCAAAATGGAGCTCATATGAGAAATATATCGCATTATAATTGTTTTATCAGACAAGCAAACATTTGGGTACGGGGTTGACTGGGATGTTGACTAGTCATCTGTACAACCCAATTAGCAAAAATAATATTCCTTGGAATATTCCTTGGAATATTCTTATAATATTCCCATAGGTGGCTCATTTGCATTTTGACAATTGTCGGCATATTATTGGTCAACAACATTTTTGGTGGACCAATGAGAGGTTGACACATAGCAAGCCCAGAGGCCGCCACGTGCCCTCTCAAAGGTCGGGTAAAAGTTATTGGCAGGCCAGGGAATCGAACTCATGACCTCGCCCATACAAACCTGAAGCCTTACCGCTATGCCACACACATGTTACTTAACAAATAATGGGCACCATTTGTATTTCATGTGAAAGAACTGGCAGATTGGGAGATAACCACTAACCTTAACCATCGCATGTGAACGCTAAGCCCTTAAACGCTAGAATTTAGTTTAACTGCATGAGTTTAGCGGGATTAGTGCTAATTAAACTGTGTTTATCCATTAATTAACTGGGATTAACTTGGAAATAGTTTTTGCGGGTCCGACAAATCCGGTATTGTGCCAAATTTGGCGGGGTTAACTAGAGTTTCTCCAGATTTGGTGGAGTCTTCCTAGGGAAAACTGAAGAGGCCATAACTTCTTCAATTTTCAACCAATTTTGGCTCAAAAAGAGTCATTCCTAGATTATTTGGATGCTTTGAACACAATGTAATAGTTTGCAAAGGCAAAAAAAAACTTTTGTACGTGATTTTGCTATGTTGAAGTTTAAGGAAGCTTGGGGCCACCAGGAGAGGGGATCAAGCTTAGATCAGCTGAAGTCTAATTGTAGAGCTTGGATAGTCATTTTTGGGGTTTTTGGTTCTTCTGAATCCAATGGAGTAGGTTTTAAAGCCATTGGAGCACTACAAGTGCATGTAATCAGAGAATTGACCATTAATCCAAAGAGGGCCTAGCCATTGAAGCAGGTCCAAGGAGATGTAGCCTAGGAGGGGTGAACTCCTTTATCAGTTTTGTGTTATGAGTTGTTTTTTTTTACTTCTATGAAATTTACTTGTTATATATGTGTTTTAAACAGCAATTTAACCTCATAAATTTCTCATAAAAGACACTTAACACTTGACACACAATTCCTCACATTTTGGTTAATTTGAGACGATACTAAACACATTTTTTTTAATACTAATGAGGGATCTTGCATAGCATTAACAAGTTTTCCCAACATTCAGATCAAGTTGGTATCAGAGCACTGTTAGCTCATTTTAACCCTTAGATGGTTTGCCAAGGTTATCTAGAAAATTAGCATTGGTTTTGTATTTGTGCAAGGAGAAATTAACTATGTGCAAGTTTATGTGTGTAATCTGAAGAAGGAGTTGGTTTGAGATGCTTCTTTGTTCAAAGAATTTGTGAAGCTTTGTGAAGCTTTTTGATGCATTAGAAGTGTGATGGAAGCTTCAACAAGTGATGTTTCTAATCCATATTCCTTAGCAAGACTCTTTGATATAGAAATGTTGCAAGAGCTTATCATCATGAGAGATATGGTGCAACAGATGAGTGAAGATAGGAAGGACAACACTATACTTCAAGAGGAGTTGATAGCCATGAAGGAGGAGAAGCAATAGATTCTTGAAAAGATGCATGAGATGGAGCTTCAACTCCATGATGCCAAGGAAACCTAGCTTGCATGAAAATGAGGTATTCAATTCAAGTTTATCTTTAATTTCCTCTGAAAATGAATGTTTTGGTGCTTTTGAAAGACACACTAGAGGAATAGAGTCCAAATTATTAATGAATATGGGTTATGAGGGTAAAGGGTTAGGAAACATGCACAAGGCATAGTTAATCCAATTGTTGTTTAGGAAAGGCCTAGGTATTTTGGTCTTGGTTATGGAAAACATGATGGAGAATGATCGAAAGCCAAGGAGGCACATCAAGGTGTTCCAAGAAGGACTTTCACTACATGTTCATTACCTCAAGCTTGTGAAGTTTGTGTTCATGAGGAATGCAAAAGATTTATACCCACTTTGCAAGAAGATGCTCATAAGCCTGCAACTAGTGGAAATGGCAAAAAAGAGGACGTTGAAATCTCTAAGGTCATTGAAACCATTGTTGGTATTTCGAAGAGAGCCACTACCTCATCAAATTCACCTTTTCAAGAAGGCGACAAAGGAGAATTTTCAAGGTATTAATGTTCCTTTAATCAAGTTTCTTTTGATTATGATAAACTTGGTAAATCTTCACATAAGATTTGGAGAAAATTTACATGTTCCTTTTGTGGTTTGAATAACCATACTGTTTCGAGGTGTTGGAAGAGGATAGCCATAAACAAGAAACTTAAAAACAAAAAAAAACAGAAAGCAAAAGGTCCATTGGATAATGGAAGCCATGTTGAAAAGAAGATGCAATTATTTTTCACTCATTTCCATAAGCAGGGTCATCTTGTAGACAAGTGTTGGACTTT